>CATIWJ010372707.1:0-18669 GCA_949640765.1 Croton laevigatus
TGATGTGTTAAAGCCAAAAAGTACCAAGTATTTGCTCGCAACAAATTAATTTAATGGTTTTATTATTATTAATACTATTATAAGAAACATATCAGAAATTACGCCCATTAACATAACTCGAATAATTGACCTAATGCTCTCTCGATCATCTCTCAACACCATACGATTAGTAACAGCCGGACAATGATCGAGAAAATAAATGGTTTTAGATACCAACAAAAATTGATACGTGAGTTCTCGTTATAAGAAGATAAAAGTTAAGTTGAATTGAACATATAACTTCAATCTCATATTTGATTCTACTTTCTTTCTATGCATACTTAACAGTTGGAGGAGTGGACTTATTGAACTCCTTCGAATCTCTTTTTTCTTTATAGGTTTTATAAGATTTCCGCAATATTTGTCATGTGAGGTATCAATTATTGTCAATATGAAATAAAATAATGGTAAGAGGTCATGTATTCGAATTCTTCCGACCACATATTATGGCTAATTTGACCTATATTTATAAAGAGAAGGGTACTCTCCTTTTATTATACATACATAGAAAGAACTGTTCTGATTCACGATACTTATTCGATTCATGAATCATATCTATTTTTGCTCGTTCAAACGATTAAATTGAGTAAATTAATAGAATGTTTTAATTATATGGAAACAAACAACCACTGTATTAGCTATGGTGGTGTTTTTGTTTTAAATAACCTTCTTATAATTATGTATATATAAATATAGTATTTATTTGTCCTTAGTTTGAATTAATAAGAGTCCTGTGAATGAATCTAAAAATTAATTGTTTGTACCAGAAAAAACAAACATAATTATGGAGTGAATTAAATTCTAAAACCATTACGTGGGCACTATGCAAAAACGTTTTTTTGCTTTTTGTACTTTGTATTAACATTTGATGCTTGAGGCAATAAAAGAGTTAATTATGTTACACTTTTGCCACTACTCAATGCAGTGTATTAATGAAAAAATAAACTGTTTCAACTACCTCTTTGTATTATTGTCACTATATATTAATGTATGACAATTCCATTTATCCATCCAAAATTTCAATTCTAAATAAAGGGTGAGTTTTGTATACGCTCGTATTTATATGCAGACGATTTTTTTTAAAATAAAAATTAAATTATAAATTATCTGTATTTAGTTTTAATATCAATTTTAGAAGATCGCGGTTTATAGATGTGACTCTATTTAAAAAATATCATATAAAATAATTAGAATCATCGAGACTCTGTTAAACTCGACGATTCTAATTATTTTATATAATATTTCAAAAATACAGTCAAATCTGTAAATTTTGATCATCTAAAATTAATCTCAAAACTAATTACAGACAATCTATAATTTTACATTTTTAAAAAAAAATTAAAAAATTCGTCCACTTATAAGGGCGAATTTATCATAGTCTTTCCCAATAAATGGTTAACTTTTTATAAAATACCATTTCAACATCTTAAAAAACTACTACTACTATTTTAATAAACATCGTAAAAAACAAATTTTAGTACACTCAAAATTATTTGAAATTTTTTTTGAAGAATACACCATAGAAGGGCCTAATGTATTATTTCACTCCAAAATTTACAAGTTGTTGGGATAGTATCTGAAAAAGAATTCTTTCCTCCATACATCATAATCCGTAAAGTATGTTGTAATAGCACTCTAAAATAATTTTTTTGAACTAAATTGAAAAGGGTTAATGTTCAATTTACTCCTTCAACTTGACATAAATATCCAATTTCCTCAGAAATGAGTTTTTTTGTACAAATAACCCCAAAAACTTGGCAAAAATAACAAAACGACCCTTATATTAGCATGTAAACAATGCGCGACTAACTAAATAATTCTCTGATTTCTCACTTGGTTTTGCCTATTAAAAGAATGTCACGCACGTTGACCATGTGTATTGAGAGAGAGAAAAAAAATGTTAGATGTACAAAAAGGCTATTTGAGGACAAAATAAATATGGATGCTAACTTGAAGGAGTAAATTGAGCATTAATCCAATTAGAAATTTTTAGGATGGTAGAAAAAAAAAAGATTTTCAATTTAGTTTGAAAATTTGTTTTATGATGCTATTGCAGCGTAATGTGCAATTTAGAGTATCACCAATGCTAAATTTCATTTTGGCTTATGTGTACTGAGAATGAAGTGTGTGCAAAAATGAAGTGGATGGAATGATTGAATATCTATCCGTGAACATTCAATTTATATCCAATGTATCACCTTTCTATTCTATTTTTTTTTTTTTTCTAGAATTAGTGTTTAATATGGAACCAATAACAATTTATGTTAAATGTGAACATTGCTTAGAAGATCGATTAGAAATAGAAAGTAAGCTAGACAATATCAAATTTACGTCAGTTTCACACCTTAAATACATATTAACATTGGAGAGTTTCTTTTTGAAAATTTCTTTGTTTTTACTGACGTTGTATATGAGCACGAGCAATCCACATTAGCATTAAGTATGCTCCTATCTGTGAGGAGAAAGCTCATTTTGAGGTGCAATGATAAACAATTAGCAAAGTTGGGAGTGAAATAACAATTTAAGCCGATAAGAACATGTATAGCTGTTGGAATATTGCTTTAGATGAAGAAATTACGATAAGAATGCAACCAAAAATCTAAACTGAAATGATTCTGAAAAAAATGAAGTAATATATGAGATCTCTAAAATTGGCATATTAACGTGAGAAATGCAAAATTTGAAGAAGATCAAACAATAACCAACTGGATATGGACCACTGCCAAAAAACAGTATTATCCAGAGACCATCCCTTACTATAAATTTTGGTAGATAGAATCGCCATTAAAGCCTGTCTGTGCTTTTTTCTTAAAAGAAAACACTGGTTTTCCTTTCTCAACAGTTATCACAAGCAATCCTCCTTTTATTATTTCAACACCCATATCACCAACTACTACGTTGTACGCACATTTAAACATGTCTGAATTCTGTGTAAGAAAACAAATTTTCAATTCCGGTTCTGTAAATTCAATTGCGACAGACGACAATTCATCTGCTAACACTATTGACGACTTTTATTTGATGTGACCTTATATAATAGTAATACTATAGCTCTGTCTTTTAACATAAAATTAATGTAATTTCATCATAATAAGTGTTTTATCTACACTTATTTCTTTAAAAATTTATTAATTTGTCAATAACCAAGGGTATAATAGACTTTTCGTATGTACATTATTATATTTTTGAATTCGTTGGAGGGATATGTAAGTGACATATGATGTCGTAACCGGTTTGTCATAGTATTTTGCATTAAGGTTAGAGTCAACCTCATCATAACGTGATGAATATTATTGTAACTATATACACTATCGGGAGGGAGTATTTCATAATTAGTGTTATGCATTTAATTATAGACATTTTAAAAGACAATTGGGACATTGCATGACGCAATAGAAGTTAAGAGAATTCAATAGAATTTGTATGTATAAACTAACAAAATGATCAAACAAGTTGTGGTGTAAATGATTTGGATGAGAATAATAATATGATGATGATGATTCTTCACCATCTTGATGAAACAACAAAAACTATGACAAAATGGAAGTTAGAAGTGGTTTTGGTCAATCCTAGTAAAAACAAATTTAATGGATTATCAAGTCCAAGAAGTAATCCATTCATTCAATCAATCACTCTTGTACTTTTAATCCATATTTATGATTCACAACAATTAATAAAATTCTTGGAATTCATAATAATCAAGTTTCATGAGCACTTTCATGATGTTTCAATAATTGGGATTTTGAATTTAGGCTTTCATCTTAAATTTGTAGTACAATCCTAAAAATTTGTGGTTGTAGCGAAAAATGAATACATTATTTATTGATAGTTTTGAATTGAAAAGTTATGAGCTATAAATATTATGTAAATAAATCCATTCTTTTGTTTTATTTATGATCAAATTCATGACTATGTTGTTGAATTCAATAATTTCTTATAATTTCAAATTGGAAATAAAGGTAGTTCTTATTTTGGGTTGTGGATGATGGATGAAATCAGATATTTTATTTGAGACATTATTTTTTTTGTTTTCGCCTTAGATATTTGGGGAGGAGGATATGAGAGGTCATAGTGTAGCTGTGGGACGTCGAACGCGAAACTCTTGTCTCTACAAGCGTTGGTCTTTGCCATTTTGCTGGACGGCCTCCTTTTTTAGACATTAATTCTCTTAAATAAAAACTATGACACTTTAACAAACACAAAATCCAAAACATATCATGAGAAGTTGAATCCCACAATTCATAAGATTAATTAACTCCATGAATTTTGCAAATTTGATAAATTTACATTTAACTAACCAATAAAGACTTTTTCTTTTCGATCTACAAATGTTACATAAAAAACACTAGTCAAGCGTTTAGCAAAGCTCACAATCACATGCGATGACAAGTCAATTTTGCCTATTAATTACCAAGCAAAGAATCGAAGAGTGAATTGCATGGCTATCAAACGTAGTTTTGGCTCATATTTTGTACACATTATTTGGGCATCAAGGAACATAGAATATGGTTTTGGGCCACTCTCACTACATCTACATGTGCATATTATAAGCTTACTTCTTGTATGTTATGCAATACGCGTGACTTGTCTTTGTCCTAAAGAAAATTATAGCACCAGACCAACCATTTTGTGTGTTTCATAGGATTATTACAAAATTCCTTATCTAAGTGCATTTTTGGTTTTAGCAATATTTCAATTCAAATCTTTCTTGCAAATTGATGTTCTTTATGATAAATGGGGTAGATGTTCATTCGTGAATGAGTCTGTCCTTTTTATACAAGTCACAATGCTAATTCTGTTAGACTACTACTAGTATTAAATTAGGCCTCTATATGTGTATTCGTTGTTATTGATTTTTTCTTTTGCATGTCTCAACACAATCTAACAAATAGTTATGATTTTAAAAGTAAATTTTTCTAACCAATTTGATATGTAAAGGAAATATTATTAGATGCAAAATGGTTTGAAAAAATATATATTTTGTTAAATTGATATGTTAGACTGTATTCGACAATAATTTTTAAGTAGATTTTAATATTTGACTAGTTAAAATACTGAAAACTATTCTTAGTAGTGTTCAGTAAAATAACTTTTAACATAATTTTAATTTATTTAATTGGTGTGACACAAAATATTGTATTAATATTCGTAACTGTTTTTAAAAGATGTAAGACTTATAAGTGTAATCAAACTGCTAAATTTTAATAATATTGGAATGTTCAGGTTAAGCCTAAATTCAAATGGATAAAAAAGGACCAGAGAACTAAACTTCGGGGTAAGAAATTTGGGGGCCAAACACATCTTGAGACTCTTATACTATACAAGTCTTTTTAATTAAGCCCCTCATTAGACTAATGACTCCATTAAGCTCGTGAACTATTTGCCTGATATTTAAGAACCCCTTATTAAACTAAGGTAACGGCACGTGCATTACTAGCAAGCAGAAAGGTGCGTAATTATCCCTTCCACCATGCATTGGACCCACACAAAATTGAATTTTTTTGAGAATATTATCGTTTTAACTTTTATCCTCGTGAGAATTTAAATATAGGAATTTTTGTTACCACATTAACTATTAATTCCTTTTACAATACAATAACAAGAATTTTCTCTGATTTTGTTGATTCTTTTATTGGAGTTGAATTTCATTATTATGTTTCCTTGATATCACTTTCCTTTCCATGGCAACTACGGAAACAAGATTATTCTTTTCCAAATCAAGATTGAATAAAGTCAAGTCTACATAGATCAACCAACTAAACAATCCAACCCATTAAGGAAAATACGATTTGCTCAATTTCTTATGCTTCCCTCTGGTTATAATCCCTAATCCTGCAATCGTATGGATTAATTTGGATCTCAATATGAAGCTTATTTGATGCCACAAATATCTGCAAAAATTTTGATCTCAAACTCAATTCCCATACTTTAAAATCCCCATCCACTTATCTCTCTAGCTCTGTGATAAAAAAAAAAAAAAATCGATAAAGATAAACAAGACTATCTCCTACTTCTTCATCGTCAGATATTGAGAAAAAAAACGTGTCGCTTCATCTGTCGAAGCCATAATTTTATTACGTATTGCTCATATGTGAGGAAGGGATTAAATAGTGATTTTGAATTCGAATAATGAGTATTTTAGATCTATTAACTACACAAAGTAGCAACCGGAGCGAGAATTACAACAACTCAACAAAATTTCTGCTACTTCTATTTTCTAATCGTTCCTAGGGTCAGGAGCAAAACTGTGCCATTTGTAATTACGTGGATGGCCCACATAAAACGTTCTGACTTTTCTCAATGTTTTGCATGTCTCCCATTTAATTGTACTACACGCTCCATTAGAAGATAATGAAAGGGTTTTATGAAATACGTGATTATAGTATAGGGGCTTATTCAGTCTATTACTATATTCAGGGGCTTTATAAAAAATCACTAATAGTAGAAGCGCCTATGTTTGGCCGTAATTTAGGATACATGTATAAAAATGAACACCATAATAAAAATAATCGTTAAAAATGAAGACCATAAAAATAATGGAAAGAGGAACATTTACTTTTAGGACCCCAAATTGAAAATAATAATTAAAATGGACCCTTGATACAAACAGTTTATAAAAGGTATATTAAATGTTTATAAAAAGTTTCCGTCACATTTCGGCACAGGGACGGAGCTACGTTGGGGCCATTGGGGGCCATGGGCCCCATGGTTTTCTGGGAAAAAATGAAGAAGAATCTCGCCGAAAAATACAGAGGAGATAGAGAGAGAGGGCCGGCGGCGTAAATGAAGAAGAAGACGGAAAGAAATAAAGAAAGATGGAAAGAAAGAAATAAAAGACTGGAAGGAAAGAAAGAAAAAGCCCAAACGTGTGGCCCATTAAATTTCTTTTATTCCTAAACTAATCAAAACGGCAATGTTTTGATTAAATTTTTCTTTTTTAACATCAAACGTTGCCGTTTGATATAAACCGGGAAAAAAAAAATTAAAACTCAAAACAACATAAGCTATCATCTCTCCCCTTCCTCTGTTTGTATATCGGGAAATTAGAAAATATAGGAGACAAAGAAGCAGCCCGCCGCCGTCCAGCTCCAGCCGCCGCTCACTCAACCTCCGCTTCGCCGCCGTCCGGTTCGGTCTGTGGCCGCTGCTTTGCCGAAAGATAAGATAAGATAGGTTAAAGCTTTTGTTCTTATTTGTTTGTGTTAAATTATTTTAGGGTTTTAGTTTTACATTACAAATTTGACTTCAATTCTTTGTAAATGTTGCTTAGCATAGCTGTATTATATTTCTTGAAATCAAATTGAATGGAATGTATTAGATTGGTTTGATAATTGAAAATAATTTTGCTAAATTCTTTCTTGAAATGAAATTTAGTATTTTTTATAGTCATTATTAGCAGCAGCAATGCTAATTAATAATTATAACACAACTATAATTTTTTCAATCAATTCATAATGTTGAGAACCTTCCTTGTTAATTATGTAAAATTTTTTAATACAATTTGAACATTTAATTTATTTATTTACTTTTTTTACTCTTCTCTTAATAAATTGAACTGAATTTTGTTGTGTATAATATTAATCTATTTAATATTATTAAAATGCGCATGGATGAGAATTTCTGTGAATTGAATGGAATTGGAGACCTTGCCAAGAAGATGGTTTTTTCAAGAAAGCATGATGTTTATCCTTTGGTATTTAAGTTAATCAAATTGTCGTTGCTTTTGACAGTTGCTACTGCTACTGCTATTGTGGAGAGAGTGTTTTCTGCAATGAAAATTGTTAAAACCCCTCTTCGCATTAAAATGGGAGATGAATTATTAAATGATTGTTTGGTTTGTTTTGTTGAAAGAGATGTCTTTGAAAATGTTAGCAATTTAGATATTATGCATAGATTTCAGTCAATGAAAAGTAGACGGGGATCATTATAATTCAATTATAATTATTAATATTATTAATGAATTTTACATTTTTCTGTCATATTTTTTATCTATTTTTATTTTTAATTGAATTAACAGAAATAATAATGTAGCCAAAATTTAGGCCTCCTAAAGACAAATTCCTAGCTCCGTCACCGGTACTTGTGATTGGCCAAAACATAATGGGCAAAAAATATGTAAGATATGCACTTTGTTGACCATAATAATAATAATAATAATAATAATAATAAAGTGCATATCATAATAAAACAAAGCATGGGATTGGTATGGGAACTCCTTGTCTATCACACAGTAAAAATTGATGACAACTTTTTTTTTTTTATCTCAATCCCACTTTAACACGTGGAAAAGGGTTTTCTGATACTTCTGCCCACTGTTTTTTACATAATTACAAGTTAGTACATAATTTAAAAAAAGAGTAAGTTAATTAAACTCTTTTTTTTTTGTCAAATTATTTTTAAGTATACTTGCACAATTTAAAAGGTAATACTATTTATTGTTAACAATTATTTATTCTCATATTAATTAAATTAGTCCTTGAATTTCATACTCTCATTAAAGTTACTACTGTTTAAAATAAATTTGTCTAAAAATTTAAATGCGGAGTATATAACATTTACATTGTAGAATCAAAATAACGTGTATTTGATTCATAGGTATCTATGTCAATCTCCAATTATATCTCTGTCTAATAGTTCACACGTTTATTAGGATGAGTGTTTCTATTACTGTTTTCAGATTAGATATTTCGCGACTCTTTGAGCACGCTTTTATCTTTAAAAAATAATAAAAATAATAACATAGAGATATTGATTTTAAAAAAGGAAAAAATACTATTTTGTACTTAAATTTTACCATAATTAACTATTTTATCCCTGGATCAAATGAAATAGTCTGTTTTATCCTTGTATTTTATCATAATTAACTATTTTGTCCCTCCCATTAAATTTTATATGTTTTTCCGTTAGTTTTGTGGTAATTGCATATTTAATACCAGTTCAAGGATTAAACTGGAATTTACCAATATCTTTTGCAAGTAAAATAAACTTTAAGTGCTAAAATGTAATTTGCATTTGAAGTTCAACTTCTTCAAACACAAACCACTGCCACCTTGAACTTTGCCTCGTCCGACCGACTAACGAATTCCTTTCCCCAAACCCTTCGATATTTTAGCGCAATCAACAAAATCAACGAATTCGAGAACCATTTGAACTAGCAAAGGCACTCAAAAAAACTCTTCAGCTGCAGTTTTCTCTTTCCTCCGCCCACAACAACGAAGAGTTGTCCCTGTAACTGCCGCCATTGACTGGATAAACTGAACCCACCGTTCAACTCGTCACAATCCAAAGTTCTCGATGATGTCCTCCTTTACCTCGATCTGTGGCCGAAGATACAAGTTGAAGTCGGGTCGGGTTATGGGTATTCAAGAGACAACGCGACTCGAAAATTTGAAATGCAAAATTCACCATTATCTGGTGACAAAATTCACCATTCTCTGGTGACCTGACTTAGATGTTAAGATTAGATTATGATTTTTCTTGGTGAAAGATTCATTTTGATACCTTGTTTGATTGATTTGGCTGCCGAAATTGAGAGATAGGTTTGTGAAATGGTAAATTTCCTAAATGGTCCTCTGGCCATGGTTGGAGCTTGAGAAGAAATGAAAAATTACTCTTTGCTCCTCAACTTTAAATTTAATGAAAAAGAATGGAGAAGTTAACAGGAGGGACTTTTTAGTGTAATAAGTGAAAATAGAGAGACAAAACATATTATTATGAAAAATATAGAGACAAAATAGTTAATTATGATAAAATGTAAGTATAAAATAGTATTGTTTCCTTTGAAAAATCTAAAAATAAAAATAAAAAATAAGAATAAAAATTGAGTGGACCCACTGATTAAATTTTTGCAGTTTAAAAGCGCGTTTTTCCTTAAAACGCTTTGTATAAAGTAAGATGATTTGCATCAGCTTTCATCTCTCTTCAATTGGAATGAAAAGTGAAAAAAGGATATATCTTCTCTTTATATTGGTCTATCCTAAAATGAAAAGACTTCATTTTCAATTTTTTTAGTTGGGAGATTAAAGTAATATTTTATATATCAATATAAAAATAAATTTATATTTCTACCACGTGCCTGTAAAATAATTTATTTAATTATTTTTGGTAGACTCAAATCTACTAATCTAAAATAATTAATCCAAATTAACTAAATAGTTAGTTTGTCTAACTTATATATCATATTAAATTTTAATTCTACCATTTTAATTTAGAAATATTAAAAATTAAATTATTATTATTATTATTATTATTATTATTATTTAGAATTGTATATTGAATGACACATTAGGGTCACCTTTAGTTAGGCAAACATTATTATTGATTTTGCCTCATTAAAATAATATATTTTAAAATTAAATTATGTAACTTATTAAAATAAAAATTATTTCACTAATTATAAAATAGCTCTCATGTCTTTAACCATAATTTTTATGTAAATTTTAATGCGTTAATTCATTAAGATGCTAAATACTAGTTTTTTTTATAGTGGTCACAAATATAAGGTTTTAAGTAAATTTAAAGATTGAAATAGTGTTTTATAAAAAATTAAACCATTCTTAATAGTTAGTTGATATTATTTTATGAAAAACTATTTAAAAGAAAAGCTAAATCTTTGTCAAAATCAACTAATTTTACCAAAAAATTAAAGCAATATAATATAATACTATTCCTAAGTATGCATTTGGAAAATTCAAGTTCCCTTTCACTTCAAGTCAAAAGAGGAAAGTAGGAAGCGTGCATGTTGTGCAAGCAAGATGCTTTTAAGATCAAATAAGGGTATGTCAAGTGTCATTTCTTAAGCATTAACTTGTTAAATCCGATAAATGTAACACCAAAATTATTGTTTATTACTTTGATATGAACCTAACTAAAGTATTTGAATGCATGTCATGAACATCAAATCATTCGATAATACCAAGCCTGCACGTCTAAAAATTTAGATTTTTTTTTTGTTATAAAGTTTAGTTTTAAAATATTGTTTATATTTTAATTTTATAACTAGCAGTAATATTATCATAGACACGAGAGTTTTGTTGTCAAAATGTGTGAACGTATCCTGTATTTACATTTCCAGAAACTACAATGTTCTTGTTCATAAACTTGCAAGATCTGCATTAAGTTCGAATTTTATCTGTAATATTTATGTACAAGTAAATCTCTTTTTTTAACAAACAATTCTCTATAAATGCACTATCTACGTTTAAAAAGGAAAAAAAATTAGTCTTCTTACTTTTATAAAAGGTGAAAGATCTTCTATTTGATTCCTCCAATCTCAATTATTTCCTCGTGTAGTACAATGTCCATCAAGCTATTAAATCTTTCCATTAATAAAAAAAGGTACTAAACTACAATTAGCTAGGAAATTACTAATAGGAATAAAATAATAAAGACAAGCACAAGATCAAGATCAAGATCCTTCAAAAGAGGTATGATTTTACATTATCATTCATCAACATAAAATGTTTTGGATTCATATATGGATTCACATGCAAAGAGCTTTTGAAGATATGGTAGCAAATGTGCAAGCCATGTTTGTCATTTTGGTCTCTCCTTTTGATCTGAATCAAGATCTAGCAAACCTTTATGTGTGTCCATATACACACACACACACTAAAATCATTGAACTTTTGACTGAAATTTGGAGTTGCATATATATAATATGGGAGACAACCCAATATAGAATTGCCAACATGATAGATTCTCTTAGATTTAACTAACATGTCTTTAATAGATTACATTTGCTAATTTTCTCAAATTTGTATTCACTTGTAGAGCAAAAACATAAAAACATTGCTATAGTACTAAAATAACCAAACCTTAGGATTCACAAATCACCTACTTCTTATAAAAAAAAAGAGGACAAAACAATACACAAAAGACATATATATAGAGAGGGGGAATGCTGTAATGGTTGTATAATAAAAAGGGCTTTAGGATTTAACTTGGATATATTATGATATAATTGCAGAACTCAATTGTGCTTCGCGGTGACTGGTGGCGGGCATTGGTAGCATTTGGCAAAAAGACCAAATGTGTCAACTTGCCTGATGAAATTGGTCATGCTAGCCCATCCTCCTAACCCGAAACCGACCACAAGAACCCATATCAGTACAAATGCATTCAATACATACATTGCTGTCCAGCTCGGAAGGAAGAACGGTGGCTTCTCTGCTGCATTCTGCATTTTCAAGAATTTCACAAATCAATTAGAAGCTTTACGATTCTAGGATATCAACACAATCAAACTTATCAACATACACTGAATCCATCTGCCTAAATCCATAGTTTATGTCATCTGAATTAACAGTCACTGACAATTATTCATGTCGCGATTTATATATTTATGAGATGAAAATGGGTATTTTGTTGAAAGTTTGAATCATGAACTTAAGTAATATGATCCAAACTTAAAAATGGGGAATTATTCCTCAAGTGAAAATATAGTACTATACATAAATTTTTACATAATAGTGTATATTACTAGGAATAAGACTGTCTACCTAAGCAGGGGCCAGTACAGAGAGATGGGTTGCCAGCTATTTGCCAAGATATGGCTAGTACAGAGTATAAGTATGAGTGTACTATACAACTGAATGACAAAGAAATGCCACCAACCTCATCTTGTCTCATAAATTTTCAATTTCAAACCTTTTAAACCACATATGTGGGTCTAAAATTTAGAACCCATTTTCCAAAACAATCAAAACTAAAAATTCTTGAATTATATTTTATTTAATAACTAAAATTAGACTTTTTGGATTAGATTCTTACTAAGATATGGCTGTAAGAAAAGAAATGGACTGTTTACCTGTCGAGCAGAGGCGGAACGATAAGTAAGCATATGAGCTAGAGAAGGGATGATGTAGACGGTGAAACTGACCAAGAGTGCGCCCACAGCCGAGTTAATGGGGCCAAAGAATGGAAATATGATTGCCAAGAACCAAATAGGTATTACTACCGGTAATCGGGTTAATGCTCGCAAAAATATGCTCTTTGTATCATGCATTCCCACTACTTTCTCCCACACAAAATATAACGGTGTACATGCGAAACCGAATGTGATAAACTGCAATTGGTAAGGCAAAATTAGCAACTGGAAATCAAACTAATAGCAAAATGTTTCATTAATGAACTAAAATATGCAGCAATATTAACCTGGTGGATGAGCATTAGAATAACAGCAGCATCACGCCATCCTGAGGAGGGAAGAAGCGAAAAGGCGTTCGAGTGCGTAAGGAGTTGATCTCCAAACGCCCAGTAAACAGCAGTTGCTGAAGGAATTGTTAGGGTGAACACATAAAGTGTAGCAAGCAGATATATGTACTTGAATTTTTGAGGCTTCCACATTGCATGCATAATTTCCCTATAAAATCATCATATGAAATAATTAAGTTTTTTCCAAAAATGATTTTATTCAGTTAAAAAAGTTAAGTTTATTGAAAATGTTTACTGCATGGTATCAAATCTTATCCAATATATGGAAGCGACAACCCAACACCACATAAGTGAATCAATAAATTTTGTGATAAGAGAAAAAAAAAAAAAAAAAGAAATCACATCAAAATGACCCCCAAAAAAAAATACCACTTTGAAAGGATGATTGCCTAATTAATTAGACAATTTTGATTCTTCTGTTTATAAAGCATTATTTCTTTAAAAGAAAAAGCCTAATATAAAGGACTAAAAGGTAATGTTTGAACTTCCTTTTAGTTTTGAAATTTCAAAACCTATGATGCTTACCTACAATTATTCCTGGGTACCAATTAGGTACAATGTCTCTACTTAAAGTTTGAATAAATATTACTACAATATATGGTGCTCTTCCCATGTGACATTTTAATTAAACATAAAAGTATAAATAATATGAATTAAGTTAAAGTTAATAATTTTTAATACAAAGTTTACATTTTTATTACTAAGTTTAACTACTACAAGGGTTTGGTAATTTTGGTGGACCTATGAATTGAAGAAGATAAGGTATAAATTATATATGGAAAAATTAAATTAGTCATTCTTGGAAGGAATATTAATTATTTTATTGATTTTGAGGAGAGAATTATTTTTCTTGGATATGTAATTATCATAATATGCACCTTTACCTAACTTCGAAAAATAAGGAAATTTTGTTTCATTGATTGACAGATTAATGACTAAGGCCAAAGAAACTTAATCAAGATTCAACATTTTTGGCATATAGTTATAGAGGAAACTTAAGAGAATAAAACTTTCCTTAGGGTATTATTATTTTTCATTTTTTGATTAATACAGCAAGAACTCGGACCAGTCCAGCTCGAACTCGACGAACAAGAACAGGGGTAAAATTGAACACTTACACAGTAACAGCATGACCACCAAAAGTGTAGAGGATATTGGTGGCTCCTGTAAAATAAAGAACCAGCTTTTTTGGGCCAGAGTGGGTTACACCTTCTACCTGTAAAATTATATTAAATGTCTTAAAAACCCTGAAATCCAATGGCCAAGGGTTAACGAAGAGGCAAATAAGTAAATATCAGAACCATCAATTTACCTGGCCATGAACAATGGCTGCAATGGTCAAATACCAAGCTGTGTAAGTGGTCATTCCAAGCCCCAGAAAAGACCAAATTCTATAATTGTGAAATGAAGGAATGAACACGGTAGTAGCACAGCAAGCTCCAAAGATATATGTCCATGTCCTCTTGTCTAATTTGTCATTTATATAATATATATTACTGTAATAAAAACAAATTTTAATCAGAAAATTAATTAAATTAAACAAACAAAAATCCACTTAAAAAAATTAAAAAAAAAAAAAAAGCTGACCTTGCACAGGCTATAAGTTGTATAACAGAACCAAAGAGGAGAAAAGTGCAGTTAAAGGCTAACCCAACTGCTTTCCAGGTTGGACCCAGTAACCCATCAAGAACTTCAAACCACTGAAGGATTTATAACAATTTTTGGAAAGAAAAAGATGATCAAGATAATATTCTATTCTATTGAAGAATTAAAAAAATAAATTTGGATTGTTCTTGGAAAGTTCACCTGTATAACATGGTTTTTGAAGCTGACATTCTCTTTCTCCTTTCTGCTTCGGTATTCTACATATAGAACACTGATAAGATATGCAGTCCAGCTTCCAAGAATTCCATAAAATACCTGCAAAATTATCCCAGAAAGCATCCCCATTTGGGAGAAAGAGTAGGGCAATGTCAAAAGAACTTGAGCAACCTGTAAAAAAAAAAGAGATTAATTAAGGAAAAAAAAAATTACAGTTTTTTACAGTTCTTCTAGTCAAAGTTTAAATTCTTTTTTTTTTAAAATTAGTGTCACTAACCTGGTTTGAAGCACAGCTAAACCAAGCATCATAAACAGAGCCACCATGCCAAAGAATGCTTTTGAGGCTAAAAATGGAGTCATCTCCTTTTTCTTCATCTTTTTCTTCATGTTCAGTTTCATTAATGCTTGAAACCATTTCTTCCTCTGCTTGCTTTTGTGATAACATTTTTGCTTATCTTCTCCACAGATCTGAAACAGTATCAAGGAAAGATTTTGAACACAGCCCAGAAACCAAAACCCACTTGAATTGAGAATTTCAAAACCCAAACTTGGTTATATAATGGGAAAAAAAAGAGATAGAGAAAGAAATTTTCAGTAACAGACCTTTTTCTTGACAAATGTAAGAAATTCCTGTAAATCTGTAGCTTCTTTAACCTCCCAAAAGATAAAGAAACAGGCTTTTTGGTTGAGTGTGCTTCTCTCGTGTATTACAGAACAGCAACAAGAAGCCAGTGATTGGAATGATGGAATAAAATGGTAAAAGAAACGGCTGTTTCAGAGCTTTGTTTTTTTTTTTTAATGAATATAGAGTGATTATAGTCTGCAGAAAAGAATGGAAAAGGATAGTATTAAACTCTCTGAAGAACAAATCCTTATAATTCCAAAGATTGTCAGTTCTGCATTAAATTAAATGTGCTTTTACATTATATATATATACACACACCCAACCCGTATACACATTTCTGTTAAATGCAGTTTTCACCTCAAAGAACTAGCACTGTCAAATCTTTTTATCATAAAATTAAAATAACAAAATACAAAGAAAGTGCAAGTTTAACTTTGTTCTTTCTTTCTTTCCCTTAAAAAGGGTAAGGAAAAAACAAAAGAATTCTGACAGAAAAGAACACCTGAGAGAAGGAAAAGGAAAGGGGGGAAGCTTATATATAAGGTATTTGCCTTAAGAAATGGAGAAAAGATTTAATTTTGTTATTTTTCTTTTTAATTTGTTTGTTTCTTCTTGATTGCTAGTAGTATTTAACAGCAGAACAGAAGAAGATGAAGAAGAACAAGTGCAGAGGTGGAAGAAGAGAGAAAAAGGGGTTTTGTTTTAGTGGTTTTGTTTGGGTGTTGTTAGCTTAGCATAGCTTAGTATGATACCCTTTTTAAATGATTTTGGTACAGATTCATATTGAAAAAAAAAAAAATTGACAATTTGTTGTTGATAGTATTAAATTAAATTGTCTCCTATTTAGAAGCTGTAATATTTAAAACTGAAAAATTATGCTTAATTAATTAATTAATTAATAATGCTTGTAAAACTTAGTAATCATGAAATATTTTTCTAATTTTAGAGTTATTTTTGTTGAATAATTCTAATTTTAGAGTTAATTCTTGCTTAATTTTAGTAGCTCATTCATAAAATTGAAAATTTTTACATTTTAATTCTTGTTTAATTAGTTTATTGACTTGTAAATTAAAAAAAAAATGTAGTTAGTTTATTTTTATTCCTGTTAATTGGAAAAATTAAATACTACTTCCGTTCTTAAACTAACAACACTTTTACTATTCACTCTATTTTTTCGTATAATTTTTTTCCATTCTATCTTAAAAAGTAACAACTCACATCCACTCAATATAAAAAGCGAAAACACATGCACTAAAGATAAATTACATTTACTACATGACAAATGACATAATTATTCTGATTCAACAAAAGGTACAAAAAGTTTCAATTTTTTAGAAACGGAATTTTACCGTAAAGTTTCATTATTTTAAAAATATGGTAGTATTAAAAATAAACTAAAATAATTATTCCATATTTTTCAATTATTTAATATTTATTATATTATTTAATTTCGGTAAAATGCTCAAGTTAAATCTTCTACTTGGGATTTATTTCCAATTTAGTCATTTGGGGCATTTTTTTTTATCAAAAAGATCCCCATATATATATATATATATATAGTGTGCATTGAGAGTTCTTATTTTTAATTTAATTTTTCGATATATATATTGGTTACCAAATTCTGAAAACATATTGTAGATTTTAAAAAATAAAAAATTGTGGATTTAGCTAAAATAAGTCAATTCATGGACTATTTTAGCTAAAATAGGTAACGTAGGGACTGTTTTGACAAAAAAAAAAAGCCAAAAAACTAAATTGTAGAATCTGGACAAATTGAAGAACCAAATTTAGCAATTTTACTTTTAGAAATAAAGGAAACTTCTTTGTTGGTCGTGACTCGTGAGTAGACAATTGGAGTTTTCCTTTTTTTTTTTTATTGGATTAAATTGTTCTCTCTATCCAATAATAAAATTAATATAGTATGTCCATTAAAACTTTCTATTTTTTGATAAATTAAATTAGGTTTTTTTTTAAAGAGACATAAATTAAATTAGTTTTATTATTAAAAATCTCCATTTTTAATCTCTCCATAATAGATATAAAGAATCAGCAAAAATCTGAAAATCAATTCCTTGGTTAATCATTTCTCTGATTTTTAGCAAAATTTGCAATTATTCAAAATTTCCAAAAATTATTCTTAAAAAAAATATCATATTCCAAAAATTATTAATTTGACTATATAGTATGTTAGGTTAAAATTATGTTAAAAAAAAGGTTAAAATAAAAATTAATAATTACTATAATAATAAATGAATGCTAAAAAAGTGTATTAGCCTAATAAATAACGGTCATGTGTTATTTATAATGTGTTTAAGCGGTGCCATATAGATAGTCAGTGCCCTACAATGGTAAGAGAGCCAGCAGAATGAGTAAGTGGCCCATAAGAAATCAGTGGCCCATAAAGAGTCGGTGGCTCAGAGTCGAGCCCCAGCGATTTTCCTAATGAGACGGCCTCTTTGAGATTTCCGCATTTTTTTGTGCGCTCCAAAAGTAGGGGATGCTTCCAATAAATGAGTCAAATCTTTATAAATAAAAAAAAATTTTATTATATTCATTTGAAATAGAACTTATAAAATTAATCACCGATTTTCTTTCTTTCTTTCTTTCTTTCCAAAAAAAAAAAACAATTGCAGACAGCTTTTTTTTTTTTTTTCAAAAATAGAAAAATTAATTTATATTTCAGTTATGGAAATTATTAATCATATAAATACTTATATAATTACATTTACCACTAAATTATAGAAAAGTTCAACATTCAAAGTAAATACTGTATCTTTTTTTTTTTATAACATCAAAGTAAATATCTATTAAAAGAAAGATTTATGCCAGAAAAATCTCAACAGTTTCATTAAAAAGCTGAGAAAATTTGGTCTTACAAAAAAATTTGACAGCAAATATTTATATTCAATTTGAAATAAGAATAATTATATTCAGGTTTTAATCATATAAATTCATTTACTCTTTTTTTT
>CATIWJ010372725.1:0-13404 GCA_949640765.1 Croton laevigatus
TCTGTTTAGGGAGGTATGGCCAACCAGAAGAGGTTGCAGGATTGGTGGAATTCCTGGCTCTTAGTCCTGCTGCCAGCTACATTACTGGACAGGTTAGTATCTATTTCATTTTCATTTCTTCTGAAAGGCTGAACTAGCAGAATTGTGTGTCCCAAAAAGTTACTTTATTTGATTCTTTTGTTTGCTTTGATGGCCAAGCCTGTTAGCGCTTCCCTAAATTTGGTTCAACCTTCCCTTGCACTGCCTTGCCACAACATTCTGACCTTTCACATAGCCTTACGTAAAAGATGCTATGGTCAGGACTCAGGACAAAACAATTTTGTTAATCCAATAAAGACCAAGAACTGTGGTTATAAATTATAATTTCTTGTTTGGAAAGAAGTGACTCAAAGTTAACCTCTTGAGCAAGAGATGCATAGATTCACATTGTCATATCATATCATGACATCGGGTTTGGTTTGCTATGCTATGATCTTGAAACGATAAGCTTTCATGGACTCATTGCTTTAATCGATTTCCTTGGTTTATATATAGGAACATCCATCCCGGCAGCTTATTTTTCTATTCTTTTCTACACTGGATTCACCTTCTGTTGCCATGGTTAAGTGTAGTTCTTATTTATTTTTTCTGGTTGCCAAATCACATGTTGCATTTTTGCAGGTGTTCACTATCGACGGAGGAATGGTTATGTAAGATGCTTGGTGTCATTTGTAGTCTATCTCGAGAAGAAGTTTTTGACTTTGGAGGAGATATAACCAGCTTGTGCGAGGCAGTTTTTGACTTTTAATAACAAGGTAATAAACAAGTACTTAATGTTTTTAATAGAATTTATCTCAGTTGATTATGGTACCAAATACAAAGCAGTTGTCTAAAGCCACAATAGGAAGGGCATATATATATTTGAGTTATTGTCAAAAAGTACCGTTAGATGAAGTGATTTTGTTATAACTCATTCCAAATTTGTAATACAGATCCCAAACCCATTGTTTAGGAATTGGGATACCTTTACCTTTCCACTCTTTTTTCGACTTATTCTATGTTTTCCTGGCTCGTGTGATCAGAATTCCATTAGTTTACTTAAAGTCAATAATACTCTACAGAATGTGAGTGAGTGCTGGTTGCTGAAAATCAATTTTTCTTATGGAAGTTATTACGTTCTTTAAGACGGTTCATCGTTACTTGGTCCGCTATTTTTCAAATTATGTTATTCTGTTTTGATTCGTTAAACTGGGTACATTGATGTCCCATTGTTTCTTTCTGATGTAATGTTTGTAGAGATTAATATATGATCCCATTACATATCAAATAAAAAATACGTTATTTTGTTTATTCAAAAATGGAAAAAATGTTATTACCTTTTACCTCTACCATTCCCAGTACACTGTTACCTTCACTTTGAAATCACATTGAAATGAATGTTTTAAAATTTTAAATTTATTCGTAATGAATTTATAATATTTATCTAAGCTGTACTCTTTTTAAATTATTTTTTTTGTTTCCACGAGCTCTTCATAACTTTTATTTAAACTACTACTATAATTTTATCAAGTATCAATACTCATCAGGAAATCCCCGTATGTTATTCGTCAACAATAATCATCTAATAAGGTAGTTTGAATAAGCCAGCTCAGCTGTAATATAATACCCGAATCTAGGTCCAACATCATTTTTGTTAATAAAACTCCCAAGGAAAAATTTTGGGTAGACTTGGTCTACCACGTCATTCATGCACCAATCAAATTGCATGATGATACATCAGCAGGTGATGAGTTATATCTTTTTATTTTTTTTTTTTATTTTCTTTTCCTGATAGTTATCCTAACTAACTGTTTGTTGATATGTCATCATGCAATTGGGTTGGTGCATGGTAGACCAGGTCTACCTAAGAATTTCTCGAAAGAAAGAGAAGGCGTGTGACAACAAAAAAACATTTGCGTGGCAATATTATCATTCTCCAGATAAGAAAAACAAGTAAATAAGGCAATTAAAATTATTATTCATTCATTAGATAAGAACCGAAAAATCAACCATATGCGAAGCAAAACAAAACAACAGAACATTTCAATTTTATGTTTATTCATCCTGATTGGAGTTTCTTTTCTTGATTTCCTCTTCTTCAACCAATCAAATTTTATTGGAAAATGGTTAACTTTCTCCGTCATGGTTTTTTTTTTTTTTTTTTAACAAAGTTCTCCGTCATGGTTACTAATTACTCTTCCATTATTAATTAATTAATTACTATGTAATCGATATTAAGCCACCATCTACTTTAATAATTAACCAAAAATT
Organism: Croton laevigatus; assembly: GCA_949640765.1. Taxonomy (NCBI): domain Eukaryota; kingdom Viridiplantae; phylum Streptophyta; class Magnoliopsida; order Malpighiales; family Euphorbiaceae; genus Croton; species Croton laevigatus. Next base: position 2,290 of record CATIWJ010372725.1, read on the forward strand.
ATTCTTAAATGATTGTGACACAATAGAAGACCAAAGTACAAGTTTTGGATATTCTCTTTGTAAAGAACACCACCTCTGGCTCTGACCTTTCATGTTTCCTTCAAAGATAGTTCTTTACCTTCATTAGCTCAAAAAGAGAAGCAGAAAAAGAAAATCATAATTTCTGATTGAAATCATTCAAAATTCAATCTTTCTCTTTTTCTTTGACATGGATTCTACGATTGTTTATACCCAGACCTTACCTGTATCCTTTTTTCTATTTCTCTCCATATATGTCCTTGCTTATTTTGTAATTTTCAGAAACTGGGATCCTAAATACAGGGCAGAAGCTTCAAGTTCTTTCATTTCCCTAACTCATGGTACACCTGCTGTTATTTTTGCTATATCTGCACTTCTACAAACCCTAATTTCACATAATTATGCTTCTTCTAATACTGATTCATATAACAGAGTCATTGAATTTAGTATGGCTTATTTCTTTATGGACCTTATACACTACATGATCTTTTCCCCAACTAACATTCTTTTCATTCTTCACCATCTAGCTACCTTATATGCTCTTATAACTTGTAGATACATGGTTAGATGTGGTGGTTATGGGATTCTGATTCTTCTTATTCTAGCTGAAGTTACTAGTGGTTTCCAGAATGTTTGGAGCATTGCTCGATTTCGAAGAACTGATGTTCCTATTGCTCAAAGGTTGTATGAGATCCTATCTCCTCCTTTCCTAACTTTCTACACTGTTGTTAGAGGTATTCTAGGTCCTATGTTTACAGTCAAGATGGGAATGTTTTATTTAAGTGGAAAAGCTAATGGTTTGATTCCTAAATGGGCATGGATTTCGTGGACGGTTATAACTGTTATTTTCATTCTGGTTAGTATATTATGGGTTTCAAATCATTGGACAGCCTTTCTGAGAGAAAGAAGTATTGCTCAGAAGAAGGCCAGGTAGAATTGTAAGTTTGTTGTAAATATTTATTTGTAAAAGAATTCATTGATTATGTGTACTAATTCAGACACTAGTTTCTCTACTTTTCCTTCAAAGATGTTATAGACTATCTGTTTCTTTTAGATGTAAAAATTGAAAAAGAATGGAATTATACACAATAATAACAATTACAGCTACTTAGTAAATAGAATTGTCATAAGATGTGTTGTTGATTACTAACATGCCATTGTAAATGGCAACAAATAAACAAAATGACAAAACAAGAGGGATTGGAATCTCTTTCTACTTGGGCTCAGGAATGCAATTAAATAAAGTTAATTGCTGCAGTAATGTAATCTATTGCAGTGGATGGAGTTTTGTGAACTCACTGATTTTATCTGTGGAGTTGAAGTATAGGTGTGTTTGATCCTTAATTCTGATGTTGCAAGCAGATGCCAAATCAGTATGCCTTGAATATTTTCAGTCCAGGCATTATATGCTTATAATTGAAGCATTCATCTTGTCAGCACTTCCATGGTAGTTGAGCTCTACAAAGGTGCCTCCTCCTTCTCCTTTGGCTAACCTTCCTGGATTTACACAAATGCATTTTGTTTGCTCTTCTCCTTCATTTGTTCCACCAAGTGACACTACCTGTACCCGAGCATACACATTTGATTTGAATAAGAACAGTACTTGCATGTTAACTGTGTTTTTTCTTCCCGTTTCTTTTGTTTGTTAAAATTCTACTGTACCTTGAAAATTTATAGTTTGAACTAAAATGCAGATGCTCAGAAAAAGTACATACCTTTATAAAGTATTTCATGTCTGAAGGCAGGATGAGGATATCAGGAATTGTAGTAATTCGAAGAGCTTCTGTAGCAAGTGAGAAATCCAGTGGGACATCTTCTGCTGGTGGATATAGTGGATAAAAGCTGTTTCCAGGATAAAATGAAATAATGTTAAGACAGTTCAAAATATCGACTCCCTGGACCCAAATATTTCATGTAATGATAAGGGATAGTTTTCAGGGCATGCCTGTGCTGGCTAAGGACATGGTATGCAAGCCTGCTCATTCGATCACTGGGTATTCCATCTGTTGGATTTCTTGACATTTCCTCTCCACTAAGCTGTTTTAGAATATCCACTGTGCAGCAACCTACTCTGACCTGAACATAGGACTCTTATTCAGATATAGCTTCTCATTCTATGATTCACATGCATATTTATAGAGGAAAGTAATCTATAGCAATAAAAACAAACTTCTAGGTAACTAATCCTACTGAATTCTTAAAACATATAGGTCAGCTGATTAGGATTTGAAGTTTGAAATAAACAATATTAATAATTGTCTTTAGAAATGTCAAAGAGACTTTTCAAACAATATTGAACTTGAAGAACAAAAACTACATGGGAGAGATTTCCACATAAAACATCAGAAAGTGATAGCCCCCATGTTACCTGATTAGCTTCAAACATGCTTGGATTTGAGAGACTGATTATCTGGTACAAGTGCAGAAAATTATATAAAATGTATGACTACAAAAGACAAACAGTTGAAAAACACAGTTCAGCTCCATTTGCAGTCATTTACCTGGTTCTTAAGATCTGGAAGATGAACTTCAAAAGCAGGCTGCACAATCAAGATTTTGTAAGTATAAATATTAGTTGTACACAGGCAAAATACGTTGACATATTTACAATTGCTATGAATGAAATATGCTTTGCATGCATGATGAGGGAAGAAAAAGAAAATTATATTTATTACTCTGTTTAAATTATTATCACCTGTGGGAAAACAAAGTCATGGTTAGCATCCCTTATGGATGGAACAATGAGCACACGTGCATTAGAACCCATGTATTCCGCATGGTCTTGCAACTGAAACAAAACAGGAACAAAAGATTCTGATTTGCAACTTTGCGAGATGCTTCCACAAATAAATGGCATTACTATTTATGTACCCTTCTGAGAATCTCCAGCAGAAATATTTCATCGAAGCTTCTATCTACAGTCCCTTTCTTGATCTCTGGATGTTCAGAATCAACAAACGGTCCTAGCTGAGAAAAATTCCACCAATCAAACATGATACTTCTGTGGCTAGTAAGTACAGCAGATGTGAGAGGACCTTTATAATGATTTCATACCAGTACAAGCAATTGTGTATCCTTTCTGCTTGCATACGCTAGAAGTTCTGTCAGAGGCTCAAAGAACAAGTTGTCTGTTGTAGTAAAAGGACCTGAGGCAACAAGCTTCCAGGTAAAAAAAAAAATCAGTTACCCACTGGTTTCAAGACATTGCTTTGGTTTTAATAAAAAGCTTCCATATACATGATAAGCTTAGATCATATACAACAGTGCACTGATGTCAGAAGCAGTCTAGTTCAATTTTGTTTATCATGATTTTGCTCGGCGACTACTCTGTGCTCTTGCAAATATTTTTAACATGTGTCCTTGGTGAAAATATCTAAAACTCATCCACCCTAGCCAAATAAAATTCTGTAGATACAAGGTGTCTATGGTGTATTATGGACTGAAAAACAAATATTGTTATTTGCTTCTCATCAGGTTTCCAGGTGATTTGGAAGATGAGCATACCATTGATATCTCTTTTGGCAAATTGAAATCAGTTGACTGAGTGTCCTGCTCTAGAGCTTGCTTCTTAGCAGGAGGCAAATCTTCATCAAGCGTAGCAGACAAAGGAATTGAATCTACTACTTTCGATGCTATTAAACAATGTCCACTGGGATTGTGACCATCAACACCAACAATCTGCACAAATTGAATCCTTTACTGGATAAGCTTCAATTATCAAGATCAAAAAATTTTCTAATTTCATATTCTTACCTGTCCAGGGAAGATGGAGAACTGGCTTAGATTATGTAGGTCTAAACGTACCCGCTGCCCTCCAGAGTGTTCAACGCTGTTGTTAAATTTTGGAAGATTAATGAAGCCTTAACAGCAAAAATCCATACATGCAACAGAAATACCGTAAGCAAAAGTTGACCACCCCATCACAGCATTTTCCCATTCCTACTGACATCAAAGAAGAGCCTGATTCTGTCTTTTCAATAGGCAATAAACAAATGCTAATATATTGGACTAATCCCTGCCTTTTCAAAAGGCAATAAACAAATGCACATGGTCAGTATTACTGGAGCTCCAGTATTTTCATACCTTGATTGTAACAAGATTGATTTGTCATTCAAATGGCCTTCTCCATCACAACAGATCATTCCAACGGCAAACACATTTCTCTGAAATGATAATTTCATTAGATGCATTGTGCATAGTTGTGTGCCGTCAGCATTGTGTATAAGTTTTTAATATAAAACTGGAAAACTTTGAGCGATTCATAATGCATTAAAGGAGCACAGAATAAAGCAAAGGGGGAAAAAAAAAAGAGAACTGAATAAAAAGAACAGTAGATGAAAGTAAACCTGTCATTATCTTCCGAGATTCTATAAACTGATATAGTACAAATAGATGAAGCATGACAAAGAGAACAAGAAGATATTTTTTGTTGATATTCCAACATATTGCAGTGCACTGGTACGAACAAACATTAATAAGTGAAGACTAATGAGGCAACTGAATACCTGTGAGGCAATTGTGGGGTCAGTTGGTTCCTCATAGAGTCCTGAAGCAACAAGTGCAGAGGCATGCTTCCTAATGCGGTTATCGAGTGCATTAAACTAAAATGACCAAAAAGGTAATGTTAGTGGAATGCATAAATGGGAGAGAGGAAGAACCAGTTTATGTTAAAAAAGGCATTACACACCCTGTCTTCAACTCTGTCATACAGGAACCTGCAACCTGGCTCTGGCCCAGATCTATGGACCACCAAGGAACACTTCTTGCAAGGCTGCGGTCTCTCAATAAAATCATCCTCAAGATTCTCGTGAGCAGGATCATGGTTATTATTCTCTGTGTCAGGCAGGTTATTGATGTTGAATTTCACAACAAGCTTATCTGTCCGTCTTCTAAAGGGTGTTACATGCTTTGGTGGTTTTCCAGAAGAATAACCAGTTCCATTTGATTTCATTGTTGAGTCAAATGGTTCTGAATGGAATTTAAGAGATTTGTCTGTTGGAGTGCTAGGAACTTCTTCTTTTAAATCTTCATCGTCGTTCAAAATCCTAGAAAAAATCATTAATTTTCATTCATTCCAATTCTTCTTCAACGTCTAAAAATAGGTAATCTGAGCTCTGTAGACTAAACATACTATTTATAACAGGAATAATTTAGCTTCGGAAATTAATTTTCAGTAAGATTTTGCAATTTAAAAATTAACTAAAGATATGAGTAATTCATGACTTCTTAGACATGGTCAAACTAACTAGACAAGTAACAAATTGCGAAAATAGTAACATAATATAAAACTTCTTACATGTCCACATCTTTGCTAGAGTAGACGTGCAGATTCGGTTCCTCCTTAATTAATGCTTCTTGCTGTTCACTCTGCAGATGCAAAAGAAATCCATCCATTTCGGCATTTCGCACTGTTGGTTCATCTAATTGCCTGTTCCACATTACAAACAAACCATTTGTTAAAAATTTCCAATTCTTTCTCCTGATATAATGCCAATAATTCAAAATTAAACAAATTAGATCACCAACTCCAACATTTCTCGTCAAAACTAATACGCTAGTCCATTATCTTCAATAAGAATTTAGCAATTCAAAACATTAAATCAATAACGAAGAATTTGATTTTTACCTATTAAGATAGTAAACCTCCCAGCTCGATACAAGATCTGATGGATTGAGCTTGTAATTTATGCAGAAAGTAAGACCTAATAATTGAATCATTTTGAGAAGCTAAATCATTAGAGATACAAATAAAAGTGAAAAGGGAAGGGATAAATCACAGAAGAAGAAAAAATGAAAGAAGTTTACATTTCTTGAGAATTTCTTCTTCCTCGTCTAGCGCAAATCCGCTTTTACTGAATTCTGATTTGATCTCCTCTTCCATGTTGCTCTCTAGCTCGGTCTCGCTCTCTCTAGGGATTTCCTTGAGTTGCAGAGAATTTGGGGCAAATGAGAGAAAAAAATAAAACGGCGCGAAAATCTTTGCTTCTTGAGTGATAAATTATGTGTTTCGCGGGCATTATTGTTTGTCTATTATACCGTCGCTCTTTTGCCGTTATAACAGAAGTGCTTCTATAACAACTTTTTTTACGGCGTCGTACAGAGCACTCAAACGAATGGGCTTGCATTGATTTTACATCTTTAATGGGCTGGCAAATTAGGATTCAAAATAGTGGCCGGATAGGGGTTTGATTGCAAAATGCTGATATTAGAAATTTTCAGCAAATGAATAATTTACAGGTTCCAATTTTCAGCAAATGAAGTGAAAAATAAAAAAAGGTAAGAAGTATATGTAGTTAAGTCCTGATTGGGATTGCTGATATTAATACTATAAGAGATTCCTGCAATAACATGACCATTAGGTATTGATATATAGAAGCCAACTCTATTTTCCACTCCAACTGTACCAAAACTAAATTAGAAAACTTACATTATTTGGTATGTATTTCTCTGTTGCTATATTAAATTGTATAAACATATACTACTATTTTAAAAGACCTCTCAAACTATACTACAATTTGTTTTGCATCTAGTATATGTGAAATACTTTAATAACACTACATTACGTATAAGATATCTAAGATCTATTGCTGTGCAGATTTAGAATGCACAAACATCCGACATAAAATCATGATCTCCTTTTGAATTTGAGCTTCAAATCAAACCAAATTTCTACTTCATGAGAAGAATTTATAATTCTTGGCTGAAACAATGATCTGTCTTAGGCCACCAATGGGTGCTAAGACTGTTAATACAACGCCAAGTACAATGCAGACCTGAAAAATATACACAATTATATTAATTCATTTCCAAATCGCCAACAAAAATAAATATTATTTATGTGAACTTTATATACCCAATTTATCCACCAAGATAATCCGAATTTTCGGGGTTTACGAATAGCCAGCCACATAATGCAGGGAAGCTGAAAAAATAATAACAATATTTAAATTTGATTAATGATAAATTATTAATGAATATAAAATATTTTGTTGGAGTTATTACATAGTATGTGGTTGGAGCAAAAGCAAATCCTCCAAAAAACCCAAGCAAACCTCCAAAGAAAGGAATGCATATAGCAATTAACATAGTAAATGCTGCAACAAGTGAGGAAAAATAAAAAGATTAGGATAATGACATTTTACAAAGTGAAAAAAATAGGCAGAAACGTTTCGTGCCTATGGTTTTTCCATGCTGCCAAAGCTACTTTACACACAAATTAACAAGGGAAAAAGACAATTTTTTAAGTGAAAAACAAGGAAAACTTGAAACGTTTCGCATTAAATGAAAAACACATACCAACATATAACGAGCGAGTAATAAAGCGAAGCCGAAAACAAGGTGTGAAATCCAAATGCTTCACCAACACAGTTTCGAGCATGTCGAATACTGGCATAGCAAAAATCTGCAACTCTCCAAACCCAAAAGCAAACATTTAGTACGTCGTAATATAACATAATCGCTATCACGTTGCATGATTTTCTTTATAACACTAAAACAAAAATCATACAAGGTAACCACCGTCACATTACATTACGCGCCACCAAACATTACCTAAAAACTCGTTAACGAAACTAAAAATTTGTCTGAAAAGCGAACAATAAGGCAAATCACCTGGTAGCTTCCAATGACGTGAACAACAACAAACATATTAGCAGCAGCAACAAGCCAAACTGGTTTTTCCAAAGAAATTAAAATATTGTCATCCACATTATTGCCAAAATACAAATAACCAAACACAGCAACAGGAAAATAGCAAATGGCTACAATTATATAAGCCACAACTACTCCTTTCCACATGGGTTTTTTAGAAGGTTTTTCAGGAGTAGAAGGAATTGTTGCTTGGATTTCCAATACTACATTGTGTCCTGCATATGCAAATGCTATATCACCTAACCCGCTTAGAAAGTTAAATACAGCTCCTGTTCTTGTGCTTGCTTTGTAACTATATTCCACATTGGGTTGATACCCTTTTTGGACTGTAACTGCCCAAGCAATTGTAGAATAACTGTAAAAAAGAACAAAAAAAAAAAATGCAAATTTATATTAATATGTAAAATTCTTGTCTAGACTTGCCCTATTGGATTAGCGAATAGAACCCAAAATCTAACTTATTTTTGGGGTGGAGCATTAGCCGATTTAACACTGATAAATGACCGAATTGAACCAAATTCAAATTGGCTTTTGGTTCTTGAAAATTATGAACCAAAAACCAATCGGTTTGATGATTTTGGTTTGCTTCAATTACTGGTTTAACCAAAAAATCAAATTTTGATTTTTTTACAAAGAAAAAGTTGGATTTTTTTAAGGTTTTTAATAGAATAAACCAAACCGATTATAGGTTTTGTTCGGTTTAATCACAAGTTTTAACTTTTCGATTTAGCTTGAATTGCACAACTCAATTTGAACCAAACCAATCATATCGATTTAATTCAAACTCATTGCTCTTTGTCCAAAACAGGTCACTTAGCTGATTGATGAGATCAATGCACACATTTAAAAAAAAAAACTTTTTTCCCATAAATACATGGAAAAAGGAAATGGAGTGTCGAACTCAAATCTCATAGTTTGTTATAATAACATCGCGTTTTTCTCATTTATTCCTATCTCATTTATTTTTACTAGTTCGGTCTAAAGATAATTTTGTAACTCAAAATAATACAAACTTACTAGAAATTAATGAAGATTTACATACCTCAAGGACATAACAGCAGCAGCAAGGGAGACACCACTAATGGAGTTTAAATTGGGAAGATGTGAAAGAACAAAATGAACAGAAGCAAAAATCATAATAAAAAAAGTAGTCCTTATATCTTTACAATTTGGGCAAACAACATCATGAAATTTCTTCAGTGATTTTCCTCCAGTGACCATATATACTATATTTACACCAACTTCCACAATTAATTGTTGAGGTACCACAATCCAAAGTCCTAATTTTTCCCCAAATGCATGTTGACCTAATTCATGGTACCTATCAAATCTTTTACCAGGTACCATTTCATGCATTTCTACCATTTGCCATAGGGTGTATAAGGTAATTATCCATGATAGAATTAGTATAGTTACACCTGGTCCCCTGTAAATAATCAACAACATAAAAAAAAAGTCATATCTTTGTTCTTTTTGAACCTTCTATTATTACATTTAAAAAGTTACTATTAGGATTAACAATTGTAATTAATACCATAAATGAAAAGGAAAAAAAATTGAAAATTTTCTTTGTATAATCTAAGAAATAACAAAAAAGGTAAATACCATCCAAGTTCTGACATGGCATAAGGAAGGCTAAGAACACCAGCACCAACCATGGCAGTAACATTATGAAATGCAGAGTACCACCATTTTGCATTTCTATCAGAAGTAATAGGAAGCCAATCTTCAATGGCTTTCTTTTTAGCAGCTGCTATTTCATCCGTTTCATGATCATGTCCCATAATTGCTAATCAAAGTTACAATTTTCAAGTATGTATGATGTAAGAAATGTGACAGTCTGATCTGATTTGATTCCTAATTTTTAAAACATACTGTAAATCCTAGTACTTATTTAAACTCATTAAGACTTGGAAGAACTTGTTTTGGGGGTTTCTGAAATTCCAAGATTTGTGGAGATTTGGGTGGATCTTGTAATGCTACAATTAGGATTTTCATTTATTTAAGGATGGTAACGTGACATTTGGTGCTCCAAGCTGCCCTTTCTGTTTCTGAATAATACTTGTCTGTCTAATCAAACAGACATGAGCCCGAGACAGTAGCTTGAAACCAGCTTGCAGTGTCGGACAGGATTTCCAAAATGGAGGGTCCACTTTTTTCCCTTAAATTTAGGAGAGCAAAAGTGAGAAAACAGTATTTTTAATGTTAAACTGTTGTAACCTTTCAAAACGAATGGTAAACTAAAATCTTATACTGTAAAACTTTTGGACAACATTTAGGGGAAAAAATAGTGTTGGTGTGGTAGTGCACCCACTACTAGCCCCTAAATCCGCCTTAGCATATGATTAAAATTCTGAGTTTTTGACATAAATATATTTTACAACATTAAAAAAAAATTATATTTTTTTAAAATAATTCTCAAATAGTTATTTTTAATTATAAGAAAAATATAAACAGTTTATAAATATATTATAAACAAACTATAAAGTATAAGGGGGCGTTTGATTGGGGGGTAATCAGGAAAGGGAAATGGAATGAAACTCTTAGTGGTTGTTTGTTTGGCCTTTTAATCATTCTCTTTATTCATTTTTAGTTTTTTTTTCCCCCAAATTCCCCAAATTGATTCCCTAACTCCCTAAGGATTTTCTATTTCTTTTCCATTTCCCTTTCTCACTCTCTAACCAAGTATAATAATAATAATAACAATAATAATAAATAAAAAAATAATAATAATAATAATAATAAATAATAATAATAATAATAAAATTAATAATAATAATAATAATAATAAAACAAATAAATAATAATAATAATAATTTCGATTACCTGATTCAAACCAAACAGTCACAAAAGGAATTAGGAGGCAAAACATTCCGTTTTTGAAGCATAACCAAATAGGGAAAGGTATTCTGATTTTTTGTTTCCTTTCGTCTTATTTCCCTTTCTTAATTCCATTCCGTTTTCCCTACGCGAACCAAACACCCTACTTTATAAACAAAACAAATATAATCCTTTTAAGAGTTAAGAGTTAAATTTGATTCTTTTAGTTTATAAAGCATAAAGCAAATATGCTTTTTAAGAGTTAAAAATTAAAATATGGCTATTTTGATGACTAAAAGTATAATAACGTTAAAAATTAGTTTCATAGTTGAGTATTTTCTTGTATTATCCTTTAATTTTTTTTATATTATAATCCTCATGTGCCAACTCTAGATTATCCATGCCTATAGAATGTAAAACAAATACGGATAACAGGTTATACAGTTAATCTAAAAGAACTGGAATTTCCATTTTTTTTTTTTTTTTGGGGTCAATAACTTTATGCCTCAAATTATATTTTTCAAAAGCTGTAGTTGGAATTTTAAGATTAATAAATAAGGAAAAGAAAGAGAAATATTGTCTAAAAATAGAAAAATATCAACTTCAGAGAAATTTTAAGTTCTAATC
>CATIWJ010372747.1:0-11072 GCA_949640765.1 Croton laevigatus
AAATGTGTGAGAGTCGCGGGCGTGACCATTGTCACGGTCGCGACCTCTCACATGAAAACATTAAATGCCTTCAAACGGCTACTTTTGTAACAGCTTTTCTATTAATGCACTAGCCGTTGCTTCTGATTTTCGTACAGTCGCCGGTGTTCCATAACCGCCGCGGACGTGACAGGTCCGTTTCAACTTGTAATTGACATTTGAGTGTTTGGGTCGTGAGGCATTTGTTGAAGGAGCGGTCGCGATGAATGAATTCATGTTTACGTCGCGGTCGTGCCTTGAGTGTCGCGGTCATTCCAGGGTCCCCTGGAACTTTTGCTCAATTCTCGATAGAAAACATGTTTTATTTGTGGGCGCGATGATACAAGCGCGGTCGCGACGAGCTTGCTGGATCTGTGCTCTGTCTCGCGATGTCCTCATCTTAGGCGCTAAGCTAATCCACTCAACTCTTTGTGTTTACGTCGCGGCCGCGACCTTTATGTCTTGGTCGCGACGGTTACGCCAGAAATGTGAGATTCAATTCCTTGTTTGAAAAAGGACAGGAATTTCTTTGGCTAGTTCTTATTTGCTGTAATAACACTTAAACACTTGAAAATAAAGTCAGTAGCTTCACAATTCTATGTAATTTTGTCAAATAATCAAAACTAAGGAATTTTGAAAAACTATGCACAACAATCTCCCCCTTTTTGATTTTTTGACAAACTTACTAGAGTTGTGATTAAAAAGCAATACAAAATGTTTAAGGTATGTGAATGTATATGCTCCCCCTCACTTTATGCATAAATTTAATAAACAACTCAAGTTTTTCTCCCCCTTTTGGCAAAAATGATCAAAAAGAAAAACAAATATGAGAGAAAACATTAATTGCATTAAGTTGAAATAAGTGGAGTACAATACTTGAAATATTAAACAAAAAACACATAATGAAAATACATAAAGATATGCCTATTCTATCATAATGCCTTTTGCCTTGTCCTTCCTTGAATAGGTTCTCATGGTTCCGTGGGGTTCCACTCTAGTAGACTTCTCTCTAGCTTGGAATTCAAATGGTGGAGGAGGAGAAGGCTCATCATCACTAGAGGAAGAAGAGGAGGATGAGCAAGTGATGCCTAAGGCTTCATTGATTCTCCTAAGCCACCTAAAGAGCCTATTTTGTTTCTTTTCAAGCTTTTTCTGATTTTGGATGATGGTGTCAAGCTTTTGAGAATTAGAGGAAGGTGAGGGTGGAGGAGATGATGGAGCTTGAGAAGAGGAAGCTCTTGGTCAATTAGAGGATCTTTGAGTAGGAGGTTGAGGAGGTGCTCTAGGTGCTCCAACCGAAGACTTGTTGCCTTGATACTCATAGGTTCCGGGAGTGAGAATCTTAGCACCTTTGGTGAGATAGTGCATGGTGAAGAGGTTGTTGTGGTTGATGGGTATATCCCACTCAAGATAGCGTTTAATTATTTCATTTTCGAAGTCCACTACCTTGCTAACAAGAAAAGAGATGAGAGAGGAAACATTTGGATTGGCCTTGGAGGAACGTTGAATGTCAAGAAAGTGGTCAACTAGGACCGTTGCTCTACAAAAAGGGGTGTTTGTATGAATGCAATGAAGTATGAAGAGGTCTTTTTGGGAGACTTTGTTGGTTCCCATTTTGGCAAGAACAGTGTTACTAATGACTTGGTGAACCATCCAAAGTGGAAAGGTTTTCAAAGCGGTGGCCTTGGCTAGTTTGGTGTCATATACTTGGTCCGCCGATATGGCTTGCCAAGTGGAAAGCATTTGGTTCATGGTGAGTTCACTTATCTTGGAGAGATGACCTCTAGGAAGAAGAAAAATTTCAGCAATTTGGTCTTTGGTAAGGGTGTAGGTATTACCAAGAGCTGAAAAGGAAATAGAAGAAATAATTGTGGGTTGATGGTCCTCATTTAGGAGATGAGTGGCGTGGAGGGTTGCAAGGAACTCGGAAGTGAGAACCTTGTAACCTGGCATTTTTATGGAGGAGATGGCAAGAAGAGAAGAGTTAGCAAGAATTTCATGTACCTCATTTCTAATCCCCACTCTTTCCAAGGTAGTCTCATCAATTGTCCTTATGCTCACAAATTGCTTGTCATATTGCTTCCGGAAGGTTGAAAATTGCAAGGAGTTCATGGAATTTGGGGCTTGATTTGGTAGAGACCTAGGAAGGCCATGAGGGTTGTTGGAGGCATTCTTGATTCTAGGCATGGTGATAGAAGAAGGAACAAAAACAGATTTGAAGATAAAAAAAAAAAAATTTGAGAGAAGTTTGAGATTTTTGAAAAGTTGAGAGATTTCTTGATAAGCTTGATGTAAAGTGTTAAAATAATGAAGAGAGAAAGCTTTTATAGAGAAAAGAGCAGAAAAGGGCCGTTGGGTAGTTTTAAAAACATTAAATCAGGTTTTGGGAAAAGAAAAAACTGACAGTTCAAAAGTTTGACAGACGTTGCGGTCGCGACTCCTTACAGTTTTTACAACGGCTAAAAAATTTGAACGTTGAATTAATTAAGAGTAATTAATTGAGATGAAAATCAGTGCCAACGGTCAGAAATTTTAAAACAGTCGCGGTCGCGATAATAGGAGCTCTCGCGACTGAAACACAGAATCAAAGATGGTTTTTGAGCAAGGGGAGGCGCAAGGGAGACAATGGTCTCGACCGCGACACTTATGCAGATGAAATTCTGACAACAGATCACAGGGAGACTTTTGGAAAAACAAGGTTTGCATAACAATTTTATGATTTAATTCACTTATTTTATGCATGAGCATACTTCATATACATGTGCAAATCATAATATTAGAGTTAGAGAGACGTACCATTGATCATCCCTAGTCTAAGGATGATTGAGCTTAATTTCTCCTCATTGAGCGGTTTGGTGAAGATATCCGCCAATTGGTTGTCCGTTTCCACAAACTCCAAGCATACATTACCATATTGCACATGATCTCTAATGAAGTGATGTCTAATGTCTATATGCTTAGTTCTAGAATGATTGATTGAGTTCTTAGAAATGTTGATGGCACTAGTGTTGTCACACCTAATGGGTATGTGGTTTTGTTCTATGCTAAAATCATGCAATTGTTGTTTGATCCACAAGATTTTAGCATAACAAGCACCGGCCGATATATACTCCGCTTTCGCGGTGGATAGAGCAACGGATGCTTGTTTCTTGCTAAACCAAGAGACCAAACATTCACCTAGGAGATGGCATGTTCCAGAGGTGCTTTTTCTATCTAAAAGGCTTCCGGCATAATCCGCATCGGAGTAGCCAACTAGGTTAATGCATGTATTTCTAGGATACCAAAGTCCTAAATGCAATGTTCCACATAGATATTTCAAAATTCTTTTAACGGCATGCAAATGAGATTCCTTAGGACAAGCTTGAAAACGTGCACACAAGCATACACTAAACATTATATCGGGCCTAGATGCGGTTAAATAAAGTAAAGAACCGATCATACCTCGATAAAGCTTTTCACTTATTGGAGTACCCGACTCATATTTATCCAACTTGGTGGTGGTGCTCATTGGAGTCTTTGCACTCTTAGAGCCTTCCATCCCAAACTTCTTGAGTAACTCCTTAGTGTATTTTGCTTGGTTGATGAAGATCCCTTCTTTGGTTTGCTTGATTTGCAATCCTAGGAAGAATTTGAGTTCGCCCATAAGGCTCATCTCAAACTCACTAGTCATTTGCTTACTAAATTTCTCACACAAAAATTCATTAGTAGCACCAAAGATAATATCATCAACATATATTTGCACAACAAGCAAGTCATGCTTATGCTTATGAATGAAAAGTGTAGTGTCAACCTTGCCCTTTTCAAAACCATTTTTAATTAAAAAAGAACTAAGTCTTTCATACCAAGTTCTAGGAGCTTGTTTAAGACCATAAAGAGCTTTTTCTAATCTAAAGACATAATTTGGGAATTGGTGGTGTTCAAAACTCGAAGGTTGTTCAACATACACTTCTTCCTCAATAAAACCATTTAAAAAAGCACTTTTGACATCCATTTGGAAAAGTTTGAAATTCATATGGCATGCAAATGCAAGTAAAATTCTAATGGCTTCCAATCTAGCAACGGGGGCAAATGTTTCATCAAAATCAATGCCCTCTTCTTGATTGTAGCCTTTAGCAACTAACCTAGCCTTATTTCTAGTAATGACACATTGCTCATCAAGTTTGTTTCTAAAAACCCACTTGGTGCCAATAGTAGAATGGCTAGAAGGTCTTAGAACTAGTTTCCAAACCTTATTTCTCTCAAATTGATTAAATTCCTCTTGCATCGCAAGGACCCAATTTTCATCACCTAAGGCCTCTTCAATGGTCTTAGGCTCAATTTAAGATATGAAAGCTAAATGATTAAAAGAGGAACGAGTACTTATACCTTTTGAGACATCTCCAATGATTTGTTCCTTTGGATGGTCCTTTTTGAATTGCCAATCCTTGAGCAATTCCGCATTTGCATCATCATTGACTTCTTGCCACTTGTCGCTTGACTCCCCCTCAACAACAACTACCTCTTTTCCTATGTCCTCACTTGGATTAGTTTGTTGTTGTGAGGTTTGAGGTTGGTCTTCATTTAAGGTGAGTCTTTCAAGTTCTCCTACAAAATTAAAAAAAAAATACCTTTCTCATGATCAAGTGGATTTGTTTCATCGAAAACAACATGCATAGACTCCTCAACTACCATAGATCTTTTATTGAAGACTCTATAAGACTTACTATTGGTGGCATAACCAAGAAAAATTCCTTCATCCGATTTGGATGAAAATTTCCCAAGATTATCCTTGGTATTTAATATGTAGCATTTGCAACCAAATACTCTAAGATGAGATACATTGGGTTTCCTACCTTTCCAAAGCTCATAAGGGGTTTTGTTTAAAATATTTCTTTTGAAAACCCGGTTTATGATATAACACACGGTAGCAAAGGCTTCCGCCCAAAAATATTGAGGTAAATTGTATTCATTTAACATGGTTCGTGTCATTTCGGAAAGAGTTCTATTTCTTCTCTCAACAACACCATTTTGTTGAGGAGTCCTAGGGGAGGAAAACGTGTGGGTGATGCCATGTTCATCACAAAAGGTTTCAAAGAGGTTATTTTCAAATTCTCCCCCATGATCACTCCTAATTTTAGAAATACCAAAACCTTTTTCTTTTGAAACACGTTTTGCAAAAGTTTTAAAAGCATCAAAAACATCATTCTTATGAGCCAAGAAAACAACCCAAGTAAACCTAGAGTAATCATCAACTAATACAAATGCATAATGCTTGCCACCTAAACTAGCAACTCTTGTAGGTCCAACTAAGTCTAAATGAATAAGTTCAAGAGGCTTAGTGGTACTTACTTGATTCTTAGATTTGAAGGAAGTTTGATGTTGCTTCCTCATTTGACAAGCCTTGCATACTTTGTCATTTTGGAACTTGACAATGGGCAATCCATCAACCAATTCCTTCTTCTTAATTTGTTCCAAGGTGTCCATGCTTGCATGGCCCAACCTTCTATGCCATGTCCAAGAATCTACATCAAGAGAGACTAAACAAGATCCTTCCTCATTAGTAGTAGAGTTTAAATCTATCATATAAATGTTCTCTATTCTATGCCCAACCAATACAATTGAGTTATTTTCCACTTTTGTGACAATGCATTGTGTAGAGTCAAAAGTAACTCTACAACCCATGTCACAAATTTGGCTAACACTCAAAAGATTGTGTTTGAGACCATTTACCAAAAGAATATGATCAAGTTTAGTATCCTTACCAACCTTACCAATGCCAACAATCTTACCGGTGGCATTGTTGCCAAAAGTGATGTGTCCACCATCCAAAGGTTCCAACTTGGTGAAAAGCTTCTTTTCACCACTCATATACCTTGAGCATCCACTATCAACTACCCATTTATTTCTCTCCATGGAGCTCCTTAGGCATACCTACAAACACATCACTTGGTCTTAGGTACCCAACTATATTTGGGTCCTTGAAGGTTAGCTATTTGGTCTTTAGGGACCAAATTCAAATGTACCATTCTAATAAAACAATGTACATTTATATGCCCAAATTTCATGCAATAATGACATTGTTTTCTTAATTTATTATATGATGCATGAGAAGGTTTCCTTCTTTGGAACCTTGATTTGGAACCTTGATTGAGGAGCAAAAGCTTTAGGTACATACCTAAGCCTATCATGCTTACTCCTATGCATGTGCACACATTTCTCCTTAGGTTGATATACCATTGGAGCTTTTCCTTTTCCTTTTCCCTTTACTTCCTTAGAAGTAGAAGGTTCACTTTTAGATGCACAATCAACAACCAATTTTTCAATTGATTCAACTTGTGGAGATTGAGATGAGGGTACAAAATTTGTTCCTTTAGAGGCTTGACCCATGACGTAGCCTAAACCTCTATTATCCTTATGACCTTTAGAGTTTTTGAGAGCATTATCAATGACTTGATTTCTCTCAAAACTACTAATGAGATCTTTCAATCTCTTATTCTCCGACACGACATTAGTGCACTCAACAATATTACATTTTAATTTATCAATCTCACATTTTAACTCATCCACCATTGATTTTAGCTTAGTGTTTTCATCATCAATGAGCATGTACTTGTTTTTATATTTTCTTTTCAATTGTTTATACTTTTTACATTTTTTCTTAGCTTGAAAAAGAAAATCAACCATTTCATCATCACTTTCATTAAAAGACATGTCACTATCATCAATAACTTTATCAAAATTTGATTTAGGACTAGATGGAGAACATATATCGTTTGATGGTTCTTGGTGAGAGACCAAGCAAGGAGAGCTATATACATCATTTGTGCCTTTTTGAGCAAAGAAGCAAACATTAGCTACTTCTCCTTTCTCCTCTTCTTCACTTGAGGAATCACCATCGCTCCAAGTGGCACTAAATGACTTATTCTTTTCTTTCCTCTCTTTTCTTGCTTCTTTGTTCTTCTTTCTTTTGTCTCTCCCAAGCTTAGGACATTCACTTCTCAAATGACCTTCTTTGCCATATTTATAACAAGTTCGCTCCTCCTTAGATTTCTTTTTGAACTTTTTGTACTTGGAGTAGCTTCCATACTTCTTAGTGAATGCTATCTTCTTTTTACTTTCTTCATCATTCTCATCATCACTTAACTCCTCTTCACTAGATGATGAAGCGTCAACTTGTTTCTTTCCTTTCTCACTAGCCTTGAGTGCTATAGATTTCTTCTTATCTCCTCCTTCCAAGGCTTACCTTTCTTGATTTCTTTTGTTGAGAGTAATCTCCCAAGAGATGAGCTCTCCAATGAGTTCATCCGTTCTCATTGTGTTAATGTTGTGGCTTCTCTATAGAGACAACATGAAGGGATCCCAAGATTCGGGTAAAGCTCTCAAGATCTTATCATTAACCTTTTGAGAAGAGTAATGTTCACCCAATTTCTTCAAGTTAGCTACCATGGTAAGTTGCCAGTTTGTCATGGTGGTAATGTCTTCGTTGGGTAATCTCTTGAATGTCTCATATTCAAAGATTGCGATCATCTTCTTCTCATCTCTCACTTGTTCCGTGTCTTCATGGTATTTCTCCAAAGTTTTCCATATAAGATATAGAGAAGTACAATGGATGATTCTATTTGCCTCATCTCTTGACATACAACTCAAAAGAACAATCATGCACAAGTTGTTCCTTAAATCATCATGTCGTTCTTTTTCGTTCCATTCTTCCATATCTTTGGGAACTTCTACACCATCTCTTTGTATTGTGGGAGGCTTGAATTCTACTCTTGCAATTAAGCTTCAAAAGAGAACTAAGCTCTGATACCAATTAAAAGTTCCTTTAGGCACTAAGAGTCGAAGGGGGGTGAATTAGTGGCTATTTAAAAATTATGAAGATTTTGCGAAAGTTGGTAGAATAAAAAGGAAGTGAAAGAACAAGGAGTTTATAATGGTTCGGTCCAAACTCTTGACCTACATCCACTTCTCCAATCCTAGAAAGGAATTGGGTTCCACTAATCACCAAGAAATACAATGAGGTTTAGGAAGTTTACCTCAAACTTAGAGTTTCATTCTCACCCAAACTTTACAACTTACACACTAGTGTTTAAAGCTCACACTAAAAACTTTTACACATAATAAGCTTGTTGGGTTTAAGGCTAACTCAACTAACACTCTTACAAGAATTGATTGCAAAGATGAATTTAAGATGAAAGAGTGGAGGTTGTTAAAAGTATTGAATGCTCCGTAATGTGTATATTTCAAATGGCCGTTAGTTGGGGTATTTATACCCAAATTAAATAAACTAGCCGTTACTCTAAGAATTGAACATTTTCAGAAAATGACAGACTACTCGATCGACTTCCTGAGCTACTCGATCGAGTAGTAGAACAAATTTCTCCCAACGGTTATATAACAAATCCCGTTGACGTCAGCACTCATTTAATGCACTAACTGTTATATTCTGTTGACTTGAACTCGAGCGAGTTACCAAGGGTTTACTCGAGCGAGTTGATGAGTGGTTGACTTTATTTGAATCTTTGACCGAGCAACTCGATCGACTAGGGAGGTACTCGATCGACTAATATACTTCTGTAACTTTTGGAGCCATGATACTCGATCGACTTCAAGGTAATCGACCAACTAGTAGGCTTTTGGCTATTTTGGAAGCATGCTACTCAATCGAGTTCAATTTAATCGATCGACTAATAGGCTCCTGAAACTCTTGGAGGCATGCTACTCGATCGACTTCGCAGCCATTTTCTAAGAACTTCAAATTTTTGCAAGTTTTAGACATTCATCTTCACTCAATTAAGCTTGAACTTGCTGAAACAACTTCAAAACACTAAAGTAAACACATTAGTAGATTACAAAAATTCAGGTTATTTTGTCAAATAACCAAAACTGAGGGATTTGGGCAATCCAAGCCCAACATATCGGGCATTCCTTAATGACCTTGTTAGTTACTATCCCGTCATCCAATGGAGTCGTCACTAAGATTCCCAACTCAACATATTCTACTGACAACCCTTTGACATTATCCCCAAGCATGCAGATATATGAGTGGGTCAAACCCGGATCAATCAAAGTATAAATAGATCTACCAGACATGGAAAACGTACCAACAATGATGTCTGAAGCATCTGCCTCTTCTCTGGTCTTCATGGCATACACCTTGGTTGGAGCACGAGTCCCAAGTCGATCAACAGTCTCAGACTAAATCCTTTGCTGACTGGTGTTACCACGACCTCTGCCTTGACCTCTCTGCCAGCTGGTTGCTGAGAACGCTCCGTCAAGGCTGGAGTATCACCTTGCAGTCACGAGCACCGACGCCTCATGTGACCATCTTGGCCACATTCCCAGCAAACATTATCGTTGGTCTAGTACCAACAGTCTTCTTGGTGCTTTCGGCCACAGGTATCACAAACAGGATAGGGATAATCTCCTGTGCTCCATGCTGCTGACTCTGATCCTCGAGCTCTACCTCCACGGTTGCCTCTACCTGAACTTCCCAAGGCTCCAGGTGCACCTGCTGAAGAGTCCTGGTAGGATGATCCTCTGGCAGCTCTTCTCCCTGGCTTTGACCTCTAGACTGGGTCAAGCTACCTCCTCTGAATCTCTTCCTAGAAGACTGACGTCCTTCAAAACTCTGGGACTGGTCCCTCTTCTATTGCACCCTCTAACGCCTGTTCCTCTGGTTCACTTTCACTCTCTCGACCTCAAGTGCTCGGGCTTGGAGAATTCTGTAAATCCCATAGCCACCAGCTGTACTTGTAGCTCGTCATTCAGTCCATTTAAGAACTTCTGACATCTTTCTTCTTCTGTCTCTATTAACTTGCTTCCATACTTGTTAAGGCGGGTAACTCCTCGTACTCAGTAACTGTCATCCTCCCTTGCCTGAGGTGGATGAACTCATCTCGCTTTGCATTCAGATAAGACACCATGATATAGTGCTTCTGGAACTCATTCTCGAAGAACGTCCAAGTCCTCTATTCAGGGGTGACACGCTGTTGAACCATGTCCCACCAATTATACGCTTCACTAGCTAAGAGTGACGTATCACATATCACTCGGTCTTCAGGAGCACACCTCAAATGATCTAATGCTTGCTTAGTACTATCTAGCCAGTACTCAGCTTCCTCAGCTCCTTCCTCACGTCCTGATCTGAATTGCTTAGCTCCGTATTTGCGAAGCTTATCAATGGGAGGATGTCGGTCTCTATCTGCCGTTGCTACAGGGGCTCTCTCCGCCATCTGTTGAAATGCCTCAGCCATCCGTCGAAGGTACTCGCCTGGGTTAGGAAATCCAACCCCAGGACAGCAGGTGCCTGTGCAAGCTCAGGTGGTGTAGGAGCCTCATGAGCTCCTGCAAGACTTGGGACCGAGGCGCGTGACTCCACCTTGTCCAGAACCACTCTCTGCGATTCTACCTCTTCAGACATTGCTACAATAAGAAAAATAAACAACAACAGCCAATCTCAGCACAACACAATACTTTAGACAATTCCCTAATTGGCATGTACACAAATCTTTAACTAAAACATATACATTTGATTAATAATGAAACATTTTACATGATAAGTTCAACCTTAACATACTTTCTTACAGCAAAAGTCTATTAGCCTATCCCAAAATACATTACATAGCTTATACCAAAA
Source organism: Croton laevigatus (assembly GCA_949640765.1). Taxonomy (NCBI): domain Eukaryota; kingdom Viridiplantae; phylum Streptophyta; class Magnoliopsida; order Malpighiales; family Euphorbiaceae; genus Croton; species Croton laevigatus. The sequence goes on from CATIWJ010372747.1 coordinate 10,634, forward strand.
ATCTATTACCTACTACTACTTCCTAACTACTCCCCAACATGAGCCGATGTTACTGAACTAGTCAGAGTGTGCTTCTCTTCACTAGGATCCAACTCTATCCAAAATTCATAATCCATCGCTATTAGACGCTTTGGAATAGCTCCTAACTGACGATCCACTTGCATAGAATTTGAACCTCGATTATCTCTCTTTTCTTCGCAGAACTTCACCTTAGCTCTCAGTTCTTGGTTCTCTTGTGTCAGCTCTCTGATCTTCTTCAACATCTCTTGATTCTCTTGGGTCAACTTCCTAACCCTAGCTGATAACAACCTTGTTGTGATCGTCTAAAAGCCTTCCTCTATCCTTGTAGAAGACAACCTCGAGATCGATCCTTCAAAGCCTTTACCCTTTTCGAATCAAAAATTTAGTTTGCAATTCTCGCTTGTCGTGTTTAAGCCTT
>CATIWJ010372772.1:0-15204 GCA_949640765.1 Croton laevigatus
AAATTTATTGTCAACTTCATATAAACTACATGATGAGTATCAAAATGCATGCTTTATTTTTATTATTGATTTCACTCGGTTCTCTTACATCTAAATATGTAAGTGAATTAATCCGGATTTGGGTGTTCACATGAGTGAGTATTAAGTTTTTTCTATTCGCAGGATCTAATGTCTCATCTTGTTAGGTCAATTAACTCTTTATAAACTGTATATATATATTTTTTTATTATTTGTGAGATTGATTATATTTATTAATTTATATACTTCTTTTTTTTAAAAAATTATGCATTTTTGTTAAAAAAGACTTCCAAGCCTAAACATAAAAATTCAAAGAGTAATTGCTAAAAAAGGCTCAAATTTATTGGAGTATACTAGCATATGCTACGAGAAATGGAACGCAAACTATTTACTCTTTATGGTTGTATTTCCTGTAATATTTTAAAATCTTTTTTAAACTTTTAGTGGGTTAGAATATGGAATTGTAGAGTAAAATATTTTGCGAAACAACTTTTGTTGCAGAGAGATATAGTTACACTAAAATCGTGGGCAAGTCACTTTTCATTAGAATAGTACATTTATATTTTTACCCTTAATTGCAAAAATTGGAAAATTGATGGGAAATTTTTGTTGAAAATTATGTTTTCGAGAATATGGCCACTGTTGCTGTTGGATGGAGACGTGGTTGACCTTGTTGGAGTAACTGGTGGATGAGCTACCGGAAAATGAGCGAATATCAGTATTTCGGCTAGCGCTAGGTGGATGCAACGTGGATGAAGTTCGGCTGGTGAGATGTAAAGTGTTGCTTATGCGTTCTGTTTTTTGTGTTCAGGCAAAATACAAAATAATGATGCTGATAAAAAATGACCCGTTTTAAAATTATGTATATTCTTTGGCCTCTTTCATAAAAGAGAGAATTTGGTTAGAATATTTTGATAAAATAAAAATTTTTATAAAATAAAAATAAAGGAAAACTGCTTTTTATCCTTCATTTACCATATTCAAGCTATTACGCCCTTACATTTTTAAAATAGTCTGTTTTATTTTCCATATTTTACCTCTGTATTAAAATGTTCTTATGGTTATTTTTAAAGATATTTCCGTTAAAGGCACCGGTTCACAAAGAGAGAGTTACCACAATATTTCTAAAGCTTCTACTATGGTTTGAAGACCTATGTGAAATTTACCATTTCACAAACTAATTTCTCAATTTCATCAAGCAAATCAATCATCCAAGGAAATAATTATAGGATAAAACAGTGACAGCACGTTAGTAGTTGACGTGTCGTAACGAACTAATAAAATTAATTTATACGAGGCATTACTCAACTAATAAAATTAAAACTAGTGGCATTAATTTGAATTACTTTTAAAAAAAATAATAAATGTTCGAATTAAATGGAATATAAATCAACTGTATTTAATAAATTAATGTCACGTATTTAATTTTATTAGTTAATTATCGCACGTGATCCTATAATTATTCCTCTTTTTCATACATCAAAACTTAAAGACACTTCTGTGCAGGCATCCCAAATGATACATACAAGCAGCATAAAACGAGAAAAACACATTATTTTTTACTAAGGAAAAGGAAAAGGTATTCAGCTGGGGAAAATACAAATAGAAGGCAATACACATTACTCAAATAATGAGAATTAGTTATAGTTTAGAGGTTGGTTCGAAAGAATTATAAAGTGGAGATGGATCGACGGATGCATATTGAAGAAATTGAGTATCTTTCTCCAAAATATCGAAGTCTTCTTGGAGCAAAGATGCAAATGCTTCTACTCCTCTACCTGTTCTTGTATCCATCAAAGCAACCAGATTGAAATTTGGTTGATCCAGATTGTGCTCAAACGGTCGGAAAAAGACTGCCCAGATTGGCTTTCCCCAACCAAAATCAATATCATATATACCAAAGTTACACAAACTAGTGAACGTGACCAATTCTGGAGCATCATGTGAATCCAGAATCTCCTTCAATTTATCATAATACTTGAAAAGCTCATTTCCGTCGCTTTGAATCTTCTCCATAAATTCATTATTCACTTTTCCTAGTGCTTCACTTACTTGATTCACTATTTCAATCAGCTCCTCCTCCTCCGTCGATGTGAATACTGTCCCCGTACAGCTTATAACATTCCCCAACGAATTTTGTAGTAATGGCAGCTTTCCTTTTTTCCTTAAATTCACTAGAACCATTGTTGCTAGTGGTTGATCATTACCTGTTTCATTTTTGAAGGATTTCATGAGGCATTTGACAAGAAACGCTATGACAACCTTGGAGCGAGTAAGATTATTCTTATTATTCGAACTTGAACTTGCCTTTGCTTTAAGATCGGCAATGGCAGATTCCTTAAACACAATCCTCTTTGTAATGAAATTGCCTATTTTAGCAAAACGGCCACTTACATTAGCCATAATAACCTTCTCTGGTGGAAACGCAGTGCACTGGGGGAAAATTGATTCTACGCCAAGAAAAGGATGACTAATGACTACTTTACGTGTAGTAGCAGCCCATTCTTTTAGAAACAAAGTCTGACTATGTCCATCACAAACAAGGTGAGAAACATACATGCCAATGCTAAACCCACCACATGAAAAATTAGTCTCTTGAATCAGCGCGACCGGAGATCCAGGAGGTAGTTGATCAGAAGTTGCACTAGGGATCAACTTGCCGAGAGATTTTAAATCAGGTAGAGTGAGAAATTGGGATAAAGAAATGTTACATTGAGCGTTTATGTAACAAACACCTGCATCGGTGCAGTCAATGGAAAGATTATCTTTAATTTTACCAGCATATGGATAAAAACGAGATAAGGTTTCAGATAATGAGCGTTTTAACAATTCTGATCTTTCGTTTGTTTCTTGGGAATTTGGATAGAAAAGAATTGAGGTCCAATAGTTAGATGGGTAGAATTGATCAAGTAGAGAGAGTTTGTAGATATGAAGGTGAGGTGGCAGCGGTGAAGAGGGTTTAATGCAGGTTGTAGAAATTATTTCAATATCCATTGTCGCAATTTACAGTAATAGGGAGGTGTTAGAATTATGCGTAATGAGATGTTGATTGTTCAGGAGATTGCCTTCTTATATAAAAGATAGATATTTGTATTAAAAAAATCAGACGCGCGTGGCAATATATAAATATAACCGGGTGGTTGGTGATATATGGTCAATGCTTTTTTTTTTTTAACATAGTTCACTCACACACCTACACCCACACACATACACCCATATTTATAGAGAGGGGAGGTACAGTTTGAACCTGGGTCTCAAGACCCATAGGCAAGCATCTTGACCATCTTAAACCATCCTGCCCTGAGTACCACTCGAACCCTGGATCTCCAGGTAAAGGGCCAAAGTCCTAACCACTTGGACTGACCTTTTTATGGTGATATATGGTCAATGCTGCACATGGCATGTGCACCTAAAAAAATTCTCCTCTGGCATTTTCTGAAATAAACTTTTTTTTCGTATATTTTAAAAAAAATTATACTACTCCTTTGTTGCTAAAAATAGTAACTGAAATTAACTAATTATATCTGATTTAAATCGTTTCTTTGTCCTAATTATAAATATGATATTAATTTTAACTGAAACAATACCAATAATATTAAGAAAAACTAAAAAATAGTCAATTGTTCATATAATATTTTAGCATGTTCAGCAAACATATATATTGTTTGAATTAAAACTACTGTCATATTTATATTCAGAGAAAAAAATGGCTCTGATGAAACATGACTTATTAACTTCCGTCACTGTTTCTTGCACAAAATAATACTATAATATTGGTGAGACTTTAGGACTTTTTGTTGTTTCAAAATAATTGAGACTTTTGATATTTTGGGTGTAATTAGGACGATTTTGCCCTTTGTCTTGTAGTGAAGTGAGAGAAAAAATAATTTTTTATTACACATAAAATTTGAAAATTTAAAAAAAAACAATTGTTTAATGGTAAAAGAGATATGTACAACCAAAAAGTTTGAGAGAGAAAGAGAGAAAACACTGACATATGCATGATGTGTTATAGGAGACAAGAAGAGAGATGAAAGCGCGTGAAAAAGGGAATAAATTGGTCTGGGTGTCAAGTGTGCACAAAATGAGTGCATTTTAAAATGCACCCAAAATCTGCAACATATTTCGCATAAAATGGTGCATAATGTCTGATATGCACTCAAAATTTATATTGAGTGGAAAAATAACTTACGCCTCCAGCTTCCATCATTTCTTTATTTGACAGAGGCGCCTCATATTGCTGGTGTCAGCCACTTTTTGGCCGAAGAAGTTTCCCCATTTAGCATTCTCTCTCTTCCTTTTTAAGGGCTTTTTGGGTAGAAAAATTATAAGGAAATTTTGGGTAGAATAGTGAAAGTCTCACCAATATTGAAACGGAGGTGGTATAACTTTTTTAAAATACGAGAATAAAAAGTTATTTCAAAATAACTCTATAATATTTAAAATGCAGTGCCAGATAATTAGTTTTATAAAATATGTGCAGAGAATAAATTATAAAGTATCCCAAAATGCACTTCATTTGTAAAATAAAAATAACTAAAATCTTGTTGCCCACAGACAACGCACCATTTATAACGGATCATATTCATCAGCATCATGTTATTGCATGTTATTATTAATATTTTTGTTTAAGTCTAATTGAACATTTAGTCAACTGGATAAAATCGATAGCACATAACTGGCTGAAATATAAAACTCAAATTATTTTATTTTAGTTGTAGATCGCATCGATTTTCATACCTTTTATATTTAACGAACAAATTTCCACGAGCAGAAGCGATTGCAGAATCAAGCAAGTTAGGTTGTCTATAGAATATAAAATCATATAGAATTGTTTCATGATCTAAGAACATCAAAGATGGAGATCGATAGAGCTTGTTGATGCGGGAGAAAACCAGGAGAGAGAATCTTATTTTCTCTAGAGTGGCTACTGCAAAGAATAATACCTTAATCTAATCTCCTATTAGGTGGTATATATATAAGTGTTGAGTTAGTAGGATTATTCATTTAATCCTAAAGCCCATTACACTTTAATTGGATATACCCATGATCCACATGTCGCAGACTTTAATTAATTAATACAAATATTAATTAATTAATTAATTAATTCTAACATCTCCCACTTGCACATGACTAATCTTTTATCCGTCTTATCAAATCTCAAATCATACAAGTAAATAGATCGTGTGACCAATATATCTCGAGAGCACAAATGTCGTATACCGGTTAAGGACATACAGCTTCTCAATATTCCATTACAGGTTCTTTTTATTATCAAGAACAAATGCCTTATCCTAGAAGGTTTCTTTGCATTCATTACTACTCACAGTCAATTTCTAGCATTATTTTATGTTCACTATCATAAACTCATATACGATAGGCCTGTAGAACAATTGAAACTCTGAACACAGTAATAACAATCTTACCCTCAAATATCATTTTCTTTATAATGAATTGACTTTCTAATTTAGACAAAACTCTTTAGGCCGAACCACTCATGACTATAGATATTTTGCTAAAATCATAAAGTCAAGTCACACTCTAAAAATATGCCCCAGGTAATAAGGGTATATTTTGAAAAACCACTTTTTTACAAATAGAGTCTCACAATAGGAAAAATGTGAGATTATAGAACTTTTTGTTCATAATTTTTCCATCTCTTGGTCAACTTTAAGCACATATAGTATGATACATATGTTATGATGGCCTCCTTTTCCATTTAAAAAAGTGTGCATATTACTTACACTATATAATTTGAGCTCAACTTCTTAAGATCATTATTGACCTTTTAAGACATAATCAATCCCCAAAAGAGATTCATAAATCCCTTTACTTACTAGATTGTAAGATTTTATTTTGCTTATGGCAAAAAGGCATCATATATTAAATAAACTCTCTATTATTGAAAATATTACCTCATCTTACCTTTATTGGTCACATCAAATAAAATTAAGGATAACACATATTGAAGTAAGTTCATGTCTGTCTAACATGACTTTTAACAAAAATGAATGCCACATACATTCTCAATGCAAATGTCTTATACATTCAACAAATATATATTGCTTTGATGAACTTGAAATGTATTTATTAAAAAAATTAAAATATCAATTCATGTTTACTTATACATGAGAAATTAAATACATCGTCTAAATCTATACAAACTAAAAGACCTGATATGTTTCTGAAATAAATCTCTAGAAACAGTCTTGGTAAAGGGATCTGCTATCATATTTTTGCGTAGGAATGTATTGAACATCCACCTCTTCTTGTGCAACTAAATCTTTCACAAACTGATACTTAACATCAACATGCTTAGTTTTACTATGGATCTTGGGGTCCTTGGTATAAGCAATCGATGATTGACTATCACTCATGATTGTCAGGGACTTTGAGAAGCATCTTGGTTCAAATGATTCAAAAATCTATTCAACCATACTCTTTCATGGGCAGCGGTTTAAAGTGCTACAAATTCAGCCTCCATGGTTAACAATGCAACAAATGTCTGTTTCTTAATACACTAAGAAACTAATGTGTTTCCAAGTAAGAATATAAAATCATATAGAGATGTTGACTTTATTTTGTCATCATTACCAGCCCAATCAACATCAGTGTATCCTACCAATTGGACATCTCTCCTTTGATAACATAATTGCTAATTCGTACGTTGTTCCTTTTAAGTATCTCAGTATCATCTTCACTGCTTTTCAATGTGCATTGCCTTGGTTGGATTAAAATCTACTTACTAACTCAATAGCATAGTGGATATCCGGTATTGTACACAACATAGCATACATTAGACTTCTAACCGCACCAGCATAAGAAATGGTTCTCATGTCCTCAATGTCCTTTTGACTTTTTAGATACATTTCCTTGCTATGAATTTCTCATTTGCAAATGGATGTATCCATAGGTTTGACTGTGTGCATATGGAAATATTTTAGAACTTTTTTTATATACGTTTCTTGTGAAAGCGACAACAATCTCTTTTCACGATTTTTTGAAATTTTAATTCTAAAAATATATACAGCTTCACTCATGTCTTTCATCTCAAAATTGGATGATAATCAACTTTTGATAGTTATTAAATATGACACGTTATTACTAGTCAGTAAAATGTCATCAACATATAATGTCATTATTATAAATTTAGTTCTAGATCTTTTGTAGTAAACACAATGGTCTTCATCCACTACTAAGAATCCTTATGACTCAACTGCTTTATGAAATGTAAGCAAATAATATATTTTTTAAGTTTCGCTTAGTAAATAGCATCATCTTTGAAAATGTGGTAAATAGCACATTTGTTCTCGTTTTTACTTTTATACCCACTGCTTGGCGACATTCTAAGGTTTGATGTAACAGGTATATATGTAATTTCATGTAACAATAGGACCTAATTGGCTAGTTGCTCAATGAAATGCATATTGCTATCACCCAAAGGTTCTAGGTTCGAATTTGAACCATAATAATTTATATATCTTTCCCATATGCTAGGGTAAATGAGCCATACACCAAGGTGAATGGATATACCCGAGTATATGGGCCATATAGCCGGTCCATGGGGGTCAAATAGCTGACGTAAGAAATTAGTATTTTTAAATTTTTTTTTTTAAATCAGAGCATTTTTGAAATTTAAACTTTTTATTTTTAAAAATGTGCTATTTACTACATTTTTTAAACTTGACATTATTTAGTACCTCCATATTATTTATATAGAAAAACTTTTTAAAATGGGTGTACTATTTATATAGAAAAATTTCCATATTAGAAAAGCATTGGGAATAGAAATGAAAGAAAAATAAAAAAAAAATTGACTTTTCACATAAATTAAGGAAGTGGCTAGTAATGATTGCATGTAATTTTAAATATGTTGACTAAAACTGTAATAACTGCAACATATTAAAAAAAAATGTACATTTTTAATAAATAACTACATGCAATTTTAAGTTGTTATAGTGAGGTCCTTAATTGACAGTTAAACAGAACTAGTTTTACTTTCTTAATTTGCGTGAAAAATTTACTTTTTCTATATAAATAATATGAAAAGAGTACTTATTAGTTTTCAAAATGTGTTATTTACTTCTAAGCATTTACAAATAAATTTGGAGAATATGTAAATCCAGTCCCATTTTTTTATTTTTCAAAAAAGACACGCTACGTAGTTGAAAAGTAAAAACGATCCCATTAAAAAGTATTGTTGGACATTTTATTGAAAAAAAAAAGAAAAAATGATCACTGTATAATAGTTATACAAAACCTATATAATAGTTGTATAACAATTGTATAATCATTTAGTAGTAGTACAACATTTATACAATAGTGATATAAAAATTGCATAATAAGTTTGGATTTTTTATGCTTGTAGTAGTACAACAATTGTACAAAAAGTATATAATAGTTGTACATGTCTTATTCTTTTATTTGTGTCCTTTTTTGTTAAATAAATTAATCAAATGTCATTTTTTTATAAAACAAATTAATCAAGTATCAGTTTTTCCTCTAAATTGCCATTTTTAACATTTTTTAGACAATGAGACTCTTTTATTAAGAGCATTTCCAATATTACAATGTCTATCTTCAATTTAATTGATAAATAATCAAAAAATAAAATTTTTGTTAAAAAAAAATCTCCAACACTTATGTCTATTCAGATGTCTATTTGATGTGTCTGTAGATATTGGCGAACGGAACTTCTATTTCTGGAAGCTCTATTAGACAATGTCTATACTAATACTTAAAGCTATTGGTTAATCATAAAATTATGGAAAAAGAAAAAGGAAAAAGAATACGTCCAACCACGTTATCGAGCTAGTCGAATCCATACTTATTTTTACATCGCGAGTGCCCCAATTCAATTCAAACTTCAACTCAGCGAAGAAGAAGAAGAAGAATCGATTGAAGAAGAGATTCTGCACTTAAATAGAGGAAGAGAAAAATCTCTAAACAAAGATGTTGTATCCTGGCAATAAAGAAAAAGACCTGGTTATCTCAAAGGCTATCTCTGTGAAAGGGCTATGGATCACTCAAAGTCGAAGAAGAACATATTAGGAGTGATGGAATTTACTATCTGCATAGTCCATATTAGTATTGGAGATATTCTAATTATTATAATTGTTAAAAAAGTTTCCAGAACCTCTAGAAATTTTAGGCTTTTAAAAAGCCCATATCCAGCTTTTAAAATAAAGAAACCCATATCCAAGTTTAGACTCTAGAATACTCCGGATGTAACCTGAGGCCTCTAGTTATAATACGTTAGTGACCCAGAATGTCCCACATCAATAGCAAGAATCGATGCTAAGAGCATCTTCAATGCTAAGAGCATCTTCAATGCAACATATAATTGTTCTTATTCACATGGCACATAAGCAAAATAGAAGACTTTTTAAAAAATACTCTCCAATGCTAATGTCTATTTTGAATGTCAAGCTTATGTGGACGTGACATTATGATGCTCACCTTCTATTTCTAGAAAGCCTTCTAGACAATGTCTACATTTAATAATGTGTTGTAATTGGTTAGATTTTAAATTATAATTCTAACAAAGAACAAAAATATAAAATAGAAAGTGTTGTATTGGAGACAAAAATTTTAAATTGAGTGTCAACATATTGACTTCTATCCACATCTCTCTTGATACCTTCTATTTTGTTAGACACTGCATTGGAAATGCTCTAATCTAATCAAAACTTAAACAGAATACGTGACGAAAATCCCGAATCCTTTGAAGCTTTTTAAGGTTTCCAGAATTTTCCAAATGATTTCTCGAGAAACAAGCAGAATTTCTTTTCTACTTCCTATAAATATCGAACAATGTCGTACCTCAATTTCACCATTTCGACTAATAGAAGCAGTTTAAATATCAAGCTCTCAACATTGGATATAATCTTTCTCGCAGCAATATTCAAATTTAGAAATGGCTTTGATTCCAAGTTTCTTGGGTAACTCGCGAAGCAGCATTTTCGATCCATTTTGGGATCCATTCTGAGATTTTCCTTTTCCTGTTGGACATCCAGAGTCTTCAGCTATGATGAAGTCAACTTCATGTGGACCAACATCTTCATAATTATGTCTTCAAAACATAATTATGTTGTCTCCATTGTTGTAAAATATTATTACTCTTTTTGCTGTATATTGTTTGGTTTCTGTAATTTGTAGTAGTAGTGTTCATTGTAAGAACACAGAGAGTAGCAGCAGAAACGAGAGTGTGAGGCAGAGCAAGAGAGAATGTTGTGTGAGTGTGTTTATGTTGAGAGAAAAACATAAAAATTGTTGAGAGAGGGTTGTTTTTTGTTGTTGAGTGAGCTTGGCTCCTCCTGTAATTCTATTTGTGATTAATAGAAGAATTTTCAACCCTAACATTTCCTTCATCATCTTCATTAGTTTCTCGAGAAAATTCTGCATTCGTCAACACACGCATAGATTGGAAAGAAACACCAGAGGCTCATGTGTTCAAAGCTGATCTTCCTGGCCTTAAAAAAGAGGAAGTGAAAGTGGAAATTGAAGATGACAGAGCGCTTCAGATTAGCGGAGAAAGGAATGTAGAAAAGGAAGACGAGAACGGTACTTGGCATCGGATGGAACGTAGTAGCGGCAAGTTCATGAGGAGATTCCGGTTGCTGGAAAATGCAAAGATGGATCAAATTAGAGCTTGAAAGGAAAATGGAGTTCTTACTGTGACTGTTCCGAAGGAGGAAATAAAAAAACCTGATGTGTCAAGCCTATTCAAATTTCTGGTTAAGCAATTTGATTTTCTGTAAACTTAATCCAATCAAAACTTAAACAGAGATAAATAATTTCTGTTTTTTCAGTTTCACTGCTGTATGCATTTCTTGTGTTGTACGAGACATTTTTAAATTGTAATAATTTAAATTTTCAAGATTATTTTTGAATTTAAATTAAAAATTTCTAATTGAGAATTGAGCTCCAAGATTTGTAGAAGAGAATTCCATATTCAGAAACAAATTCTTGAAGTGGGATTAAATTTAAACCTTGATTAACAAACAAAAGTATAAAATAAATTAATTAAACTTGCTGAACAGCAAGAACAGAGGATTGAATGAATCTATTTCCTTGATGCTGCACTTAAGAGAAGCTAAAAATAGGTACATACAGAACCAAATCATGTGTTCTCTCTGACATAATATGATAGAGGATCTTGACTTTTTTTTTTTTTGACCCAAGAAATATTAGAATTCTTTGATTTCTAGCTCATGTTTAAAGAATCATGTCTTGGTTCTATTCAGCAATACCCATGAAGTTTGTTCTTCTTTTTCTTGCTTTGAATTACTTTATAGATAATGCCCATGAAACTTCTAGCTTTTCCACTTGCGTTTTGCCCATTCATATTCTTTATTCTTCTTTTTTTTTTTTTTTTTATATATATAAATTTAATTACTTTTAAATAAATAACATACTCTACTCGTTAACAAATAAGTATCACAATATGAATAAGTATTACATTTACATTTTCAGAGCATCAATTAAAAAGTGTACTTCAGATATTGGATTAACTTACAATTCAACAGTTTATCCTCAACATTATAAGAAGGAAAAAAAAAAAAAAGGGGCAGCCTGGTATTCGAAAGCAATATGTATTAACGTAGGGTCTGGAGAATGACCGCATATTCAAAAGTGTATTGTAGACAATCTTACATTACATTTACTGTAAGAGGTTGATTTCACGGTTTGAAGCCGTTACCTTTTGATCATACGTCGACAGCTCTATGTTGCGCCAAAATATGAATTCAAAGGAGACTTACATTCCTTGAAGAAAAAGAGACATTTACATGTGAACAGAAAAATTATGTCATATTTCATAGTACTTAAAGCAATAAATAGCCTTTTCATGTGATGGACATTTGACAAAATGGGTTATGGGATTAGGCTATTCTAAAAAAAAAGGGCATGATACCCATTCCTCGTTTATCTGTCACTTCACGTTTATCATCTTTATCATTATAGCTTCTGCCAGCTTCTATGTTGTTTTGCTTAGTGGCTCTTTACTAAGATATGGATGGATCATGGATGTGGTCTTGGCCTAATATGTAATTCAGCCCCTGAACTTCATGCGATTTCTAGAATTGAGCCATAAATTTTACTTTGTTCCCTATAAACATCTGAACTTTATAAATCGCTCCACTTAGACACTTCACCCCAATAGAATGAAAGTACGTATGCTCATAACGCTCAGACGCAAAAGATGGAGAAGTTGAACTTACCTTTTCAAATTGCCAAAAATAAACAAAACAAACTGAGATCTCTTCTCAATCTTCCGTCACGGTATATTTCAATGCTTCATGGATGAAATCAAGGGCATTGTAAGATTAAACCATCAATATTATTAAGAAACCCTTGATTTTGAAGAGAAAAATATGTTTCCCTCTTTCTCCCTCTCTGATTTTCGTGCTAAATAAGCTAAGGAAAGAGAATAAACATAACTATAATCATATGTGTACTACTACATTCGTCGATTTTTATTATTCACTCTTCTTTTTATTTTTTTCATAATTTTCTTCACATTCTATCTTAAGGGAAAAAAAAAAACTCACATGTATTTAATATAAAAAATCGATTCCACATACACTAAAAACAAATTACATCATCTATATGACAAAAGGTATAATTATTCTAATTCAACAAAAAAATACCAAAAATTTCACTTATTTAAGAACTGAATTTTGCCCTAAAATCTTAATAAATTAGAAACAGAGGTAGTATATTTTCTACTTAAGCAGCTCAAAGAAGTCAACATCAGAAATAAAAAAAACTCATTAGTAGAATGAAATCATATGGGTTGAAAGTACAAGTACTATATATATATATTTGTTAGGCTAATTGATTCATAATACAACTTATGATAATAAATGTGCATCATAAATGTATAGAAAAAAAATGTCATAAACTTTCAACTAGCTAATGAAATTCGGATTATTGTAGTAAATAACAAAATTTATAGTATAGCTTTAAGTAAATAGCATATATGTTTGGTGTCACAATGTATAGGAAAATACCACTTTTTTTTTTTCTATGAAGAAAATATAAGAATATATGAGAAAATTTGAGTAATTACATTTATTTTCTTATATTATTATATTTTCTTCATAGTATAAAGAATGCTATATTTCTTATTATGAAACATATTGTATTATTTTTCTAAATATTTTGTTAAAAAATAATTTTTTTACGTGCTATTTACTAAAATCCGCCATGAAATTTCGGTAGGTTTGAGGTATCATAAACTCATTATAAATCAATCGTAAACATATTCTGAACTAGCGCCTATAAATTTTTATTGTGGGCTTTGTCACACAAAGCGTCTTTTTCTATATTTAATTTATCTATTTTAATCTTATAATTTTGATTTTTTTTTTCAAATAAAATCACGGTATTACTACTTTCAGTTTTTTAAATTCTTTATATTTTTTTTTAAGGTTAAGTAGTTTCAAGTTTGGTAATGATAGTTTGGTGGGTTGGGTTAGGTAGATTAAAATATTATTTATATATTATTAGACTATAGTAATCATATTTTATAACTAACGTAAATCTACTTTAATCTACCTAGCCCAACTTATCAAATTATCAACACCAAATTTGAACCTAAGCAATGATTTTGAAATGTAAAGAATTTAAAAAACTAGAGGTAGTAATTTTTTTAGTGTGATTTTTTTTAATTTTTAAAAAAGCCTCTTTTGTTATTTAATTTAAAATGACCCCTTTTAAATATATTTTTAAAGAGAGGTTCGTTCACAAAATAAAAATTAAATAAATCTGTTTAATATAGGAAAATTATAAAAATCTCATTGTGCTTTTTCATATTTTACAATTTTCTCCCTACTTTTTTAAGTGGACAAAATTATCTTTGAATTTTAAATTTGTTGGGCGATATATCATTCAGTCTACTTTTCTGTTAAAATAATGGTAGAATAACCAAAATATAATTTTATGAGTTCTTTTGAAAAAATAAAGTAAAAAAAAATATTTTGCATTTTTAGTCTTCTTTTTTTCTGAAATTTCGGTCACTACCAATAGAATATTCTGATCACCATCGATCGCCGTTATTCTGCAAATAATGCCAAAAATCAAGACACAACATACATCCTTACAATCGTCTTGATATAATGGTTTTAAATATGCAATTATACCTAAATAAATCTTGATCATTTGACAAAAAAATCATAAAATCCAAACGGAAAACTCGCCAAAATATCACATGCTAGATGTTTCTATAAATTTGCATAAAAAAAAAATTAAATAAATCTGGATGTTTCTATAAATTTCCCTATCCTATGGAATTTTATTTTAGGCCCAAGCCCATCTATTCATGTAACTGGCCCATTAAGTTTCAACTCTTCCAAGTCGGTTTGCACAGGTTACTCCTAACCCATACCGTTACCAATAAGTTATCAAATCAATCCAGAACATTCTTCCCTCCGGTAGAAAACTCTAGTCCTAGCCTAGAAATAACTGGAAAGTTCAAGAATACCCCTATCTACTACTTTAAATACCCAAACCACCCTCGTCTACCTCGCAAGTACAATTTAAATCGTCATCAACTACAGAACAACACAAAATTTCTTTACCAAATCCATCTACATCCCCAAATTTCGATCTGAAAATGTCGCTAACACCATTCTTCGGTGGCAACAGAAGGAGCAACATCTTCGATCCTTTCTCTCTCGACGTTTGGGACCCTTTCAGAGACTCTTTCCCATTCCCTTCTTCTTCCTCTTCGCTTTTTCCTAGCGAAACCTCTGGTTTCGTCAATACTCGCGTGGATTGGAAAGAAACCCCTGAAGCCCATGTCTTTAAGGCCGATCTACCTGGGATTAGGAAAGAAGAAGTAAAAGTAGAGGTAGAAGATGACAGAGTGCTTCAAATCAGTGGAGATAGGAAGGTGGAGAAAGAAGACAAAAATGATACTTGGAATCGTGTGGAGCGTAGTCAGGGGTCATTTAAAGGAGATTTAGGTTGAACGGATTTGCTACATAAAATGCTGCAGAGATCGAAGAGCTCCCTCTAGTCAGCGGTCTCTAGTTGTGTTGTGGTGATTCCGTTTGAGAAAATCAAAGAGAGCGCTGCTAGTTAGAATGAAAGAAGAGATGATGAGATAGGGCATTAGGGTTTCTTATTTTGCCTCATATATTTTAGTTTAAATCGAACCGAACCAAAAACAAAATCTCCCAT
>CATIWJ010372800.1:0-11349 GCA_949640765.1 Croton laevigatus
GTTGGACTTGGAAGCTTATTAAATAAGGCCCTGCTGATTAATTAATTAAATCGTTTAATTAATTAAATCGAACCTTATTTGGAATAGAGGTTTGGGTCGACCACCTATTAGGTTTTGAACCTAATTTATCGGTTTAATTTGAGAAGGTTGAATCAAATAGGGATTTGGTTAATTTTGGTTTGGTTTATAGGATAAAATCATGGTTTAATAAGATATATATATATAAAACTATGACCTTATCTAATCATATCATTTTGTTTGTTTTGATATGAAACAAAAGAGACATAATGATTATTGTATTTGGAATATAATAATCAAAGAAAAGAAAAAAAAGGATTATTATAATTAATTCCAAATACTTATCTTTACGTTTTCAACATGAATAGAAAATGGAAGTGGAAGTGCATGTGATGCACCACTAATTATGTCTCCTTCTCATCATTAATCTTTTGTTTTTAATATCATTAAAACAAAATTTAATTTTGCTTTTGGAAAAGATAAAAACCAAATAAATATATTTATTCATTGGATGAATAGAATTTTTTTTAAAGGTGGTACCTTTACAATATTTAATTGATTTTAACTTATTGCAAAAAGAGGAAGATAACATATTCCTTCTTAAATTTCTTTGTGAGTTCAAACATGAAAAAATGCAAAACGAATGAGATTCGTTTATTGAAGAGAAATCCGTTAGCTTCTATTCTTAATGCTAGCACACTTGAGTCCTCCCTTTGATTCCTTGTGTGTGTGAAGAAAGAGGGGACTTGCATTTCAATCTATGGGTCATTCCGTTTGTTTAAAAATTTTTCAGTGGGAAGGCCTACAGCAATCCAGTTGAAGCACGCTTCAAAGGTATATCTCTAACTATTTATACACTTAATTGGATTGATAAAATATGCTCCAGGGTTATTTTTTGCTTAATTAATTGCTTCCGTTGTTTTTATTTCTGTGATTGTCACATTATTGCTTGCGAAAAATTCCAACAATTTCAACAGTAGTATGAATATGAGACAAGGACATATTTCTTGAGCTATTGCTTGATGGGGTTCTTGATTGAGTACAGGTAGTAGTGGCGGGCCGCTATCTCCCTAGTGAAGGCTTCCTTCGTAGACTCTCATCTTAAACCTGTTTCATAGTGCTTCCCATGGTCAGTGATATTAGGCTGGCTTCTTTTTCCTCCATTCGCGGATTGTTTCATTAAAATAATGCATATATTGATTTTAAATATGTTATTTAAATAAAAAATAATTTATATTATACCAATAGCAAAAATAATGAAATTGGTGAAACTCCACTTCAGACTTTATCAAACTAATAAAATTGAGGTGATTTGGAGGGAAAGTTATAGGATACTTTCATAGAAATTTGAGTATTTGATTAGCATGATAACACGAGAAATGAAAGTTTTGAGTTGCAACTTCCCTTCTGTAGGAAGTTGGCTTACCACATAACATAATCCTAAAAAATTAAAATTTCTGAAAAATATATTTAAATGAAAGTAAGTTTTAAACCAAACAGTGAATCTAAAAGTTTAAGTATTCACTTTCATAAAAACAAATTATCACTTCATTAATTGCGAGTTAATATCATGAAGTTACATAGTAGCACACATGTTAAGGAGCTTTTTTCAAACTTAGGGCCAACTGAATAAATACCAATTTTTAGCATTTTTCAATTTGCAAAATATCAAAAAACAATGGAAAATAATGAAATTAGATTTTTTTTTAGTATTATATAAATAATCGTTATTCAAATTTATTAAGACAATAAAAGTTTAAAACTATAATTTATATACAATAGTATAATTTAAATATTGTTAGAACTTAATTTTTTTTATCATATTTATGATAATTTAAATTTTTAATCTTAATTATATCATAACTGAAGTGTTTTAAATAATTTTTTTACTAATAATTTTTCAATTAATTATTTAATTTATTATTAACATGAACCGAAAGAGATAAAGAATATTAATAAATATTTTTTAATAATAGATAAAATAAGTTTACTAAATGTATAAATTATTGAAGAAATAAATATAATTTTACATTTATTGAAATAAATTTAATATTAATATTATTAATTATCAAAAGAAAAATTTTTCAACATTACCAATTTACTTTTCAAGAGCTGAGTAATTATTTGTAATATAATCAATTAAAAATAGGTTTTGCGTAAATCATAAAAAAATTTAGTGTTCTTTTTAAAGGGTCTCTTCGATTTAATTTTTTTTTTTTTGAAATAGTAATTGATTGCGTTAATTGGTAGCTAATAGATGCTGATAACTAATTCACTTTGATATTTAATATATTTCAATAATTTTTGTTATAACATGAAATTATAAATTATATATAATACATGATTTTATTAACTTTTAATGACCAATAAATAAAATATTAATTATTTTTATTAAACATTATTTTTTAGAATAATTAAAATAAAATATATAAGGTTAAATTATATTTTTAAATAATATATATATCAAATATTCCTCAGTTGAATTTGAAAACAAATATATAAATAAGTTATCAAATCATTCATGGTGATGTCAAGTCAGCTAATGTACTCTTAGATGAAACATACACTGCAAAAGTTTCTGATTTCGAAGCTTTAGTACTAATTTCTCCTGATAAAGCGGACATTTCTTCAAAAATACAAGGTACTTTTGAATATTTAGATCCCGAGTACCTTATGACAGGTAATTTAACAGAAAAGAGCGAAGTTTATAGTTTTGGAGTTGTTCTTGTCGAACTATTAACTGGGGAGAAACCAAATTCTAGATCGACTTATGGTGAAAAGAGTAATATCATCCAATATTTTCTCTCGTCGCTAGAAAATAATGATCTACCTCGGGTACTCTATTTCGAGGTAGCTAGTGAGAGTGAAATGGAAGAAATTGTAGTTTTTGCAGAGGTAGCAAAAACATGCCTACATAATAGTGGCCTAAAAAGGCCAAGCATGAAAGAAGTTGCAGAGGAGCTTAGCAGATTGAGAAAATTGCATGACAATTCATGGGAGAATCATCAAAATAATGAAGAGACTCAACATTTGTTAATGTCAGGGGAATCATCTTACAGTTCCATTCAAATTGGAAGTCCACATGAGAGCCAACCTGAAATTTTTAGTACAACATACAATGATGTTGAGTTCTCTAGTGATAGCATTTGAATTGGTCGTCAATGTACCCGTATTAATGCCATTTTAGCACATAGGCTTAAGTATTATGTACTTATTAGTTATTGTGAGTAATTGAACCTTTTATTTTCATCTTTAACTCGCTCTTGTTTAATGGCACCATTGCACCCAACTTTTGAAAAATTGCTTGAATATTGCACAAGTGTGCCCATGGACAGCACAGCACAATTGTGACTGCATCTATATGATTGCTAAAGTTTTCTTTCTTTTTTTTCCCATTATCTATTTAGTGTTCTAGGCATGACTGTTTTTAAAGTCGTTATCGATCCCCTACTAATTCGGATTGAAACATGATAGGAATATGATTGCCAAAGTTTACAATAATAAGAAGTGAATTTTATGGCCAAGCTTATAGGTGTAGGTTTATTAATTTTGGGTGGGGCATTGAACGATATTTCCATGAAAGAGGAAGCAAAATTTAAAACGAAGCAAAATATATATACATATATATAAAAGGCTAGAAGATAGACGCGAAGGTGCATCATCATCCTTCATGGAATTGGATACAAGTAATACGGGCTTAATCTAGTCCAGACCCAAAAATTAAATATTTGGCTAAAACATATTTCTTTTAGATCTTTAATTAAATTCTATGCAGCCTTATCTCCAAATAGCCCACATGTTATTTTTAAAAGGCTTAAAATGACAATTTCAACCCAACTTTCTATTCTTTCATAAAATCGCTCTATTTTAATTTTGGCACGATTCCAAATTTAACTCTAATTATATTTTTTAGATTAAATTGAAATGGCTAAATGTATAATTTGGCACATGAATTTGTATGATACTTATATTACCTATTTTTAGTTTTTTTTTTATTAAAGTGTAGAGTTACTCAATGCCATCTGTTATAATTTTAATTAATTTATGCATAAATTGCTAAAAAAAAAATATATAAGCATAAACTAAAAATAAATTTAAAATTATAGTATTTAAATTTATTATTTATTTAGTGGTTTGAAAATTTTAAAAATTGACATTTCAATTTAATTTATACTCTCAAAATTATTGCTTTAAATTGATAAAAACTATAAAAATAATATTTAAAAGTATATGACTATGTGCTCCATTAGATTAGATTCTTACAACATAAATAAAAAAATTAAATATAATTTTTTTTAAAAATATTTAAATTAGTGCCTATGTTTATAATTGTTAATCATTTTTATATTTATAGTTTTCATCAATTTAACTTGATGGTTTTAATTTAGAGATTGTAAATTAAATTGAATGACAATTTGTAAAATTTTCAACTAATAATCAAATAATTAATTTTTATGATTATGATTTCAAATTTCATTTAGTTATCACTTATATATGTTTTATAGAAATTTATGCATAAATTTATTAATAAAAATAATAAATAACACTTATTAACTCTAAATCGGATTAAATTAATAATACTGTTCAAGTTTATAGGAAGTGAAATGGATGAAAAGGTTGAAAAATGGATAAATTTAACATCACATACAAGTCCAAAGGCAAATTGAATATTTAACAATTTTAATTTAGTCCAAAAAATATAACCAGGGTGAAATTTGGTCGAGGTGAAATTGTTACTTAGATCAAAATAGGATAACTTTGTGACATAATGAAAAGTTTAGGGTGAAATTGTTTCTTAAACCTTTTAAAATGTCAATAGAAAAATAAATCTAGGAAAAAGTTAAAAATATGATTTTTTTTTAATAGATAAAAATCAAACTAGAAAAAATAATTATAAAATACGTGGGCGCATGTACGTCACGAGCTTACAAGATATTTATAAGATGCACAAGAAATTTACAAGAAGTATACATGAGTTGCACTAAAAAAAAATTATCTAGAAGTTTTTTCTTTTTTTATTATCAAAAGTCATTGTTTATGAAAATTTTATTAATTTTATACATGAGTTGCACTAAAAGACATTATCTAGAAGGGTTTTTTTTTCCAATCAAAAGTCATTGTTTATTATTAATTTTTGTTTTAAATTTTGATAAAAAGGTCGCGAGTTTGCAATATATTTATAAAAAATATATAACAAGTATACATGAGTTGCACTAAGAAAAATTATTTTTTTATTAAAAGTCTTTATGAAAATTTTATTTTAGGAATAAAAACAAATTTATAGAGGACTAATTTGAGCCCTTTTTCCAAGTTTGGCCGACACCGGATTTATTTATTAGAGACATTAAATGTATTATTTATAAAATAAAAGAACGCGTGATTAACACGCGCATTAAACTATTCTACTTTCTAATAAATAAATTAATTTATTGATTATCTTCTTCAAGAGCTTAACAACCCACCACCACTGCACTGTGCAATAGAATTTGGACAAGAATTTCTTAATTTTTTAAAGTACAATTTATAATTATTTAATTAGAATGAGATGTTTGATATATATTTGATATAATTATTCCAAACTCGTCTTACTCAAGAATAATATTATAATTTTATTAATAATTTAAACATTCTAAATGATAATGAATATGTTAGCTTATAAAGATTACTCTAAAAAAATATCTTTTATTAAAATTCATGAATAATTGATATATAAATTTAAATTATCTTGCATTATATTTGTAAAAGTTGCATTATATTTTAAAATGTAGAAATAGTAACTATTATTTTTATCAATTGAATTATTTTGTTTATTTGATAGATTATGTAATTAATTAATTTTATTTTACAATTTAAAAGGATAAAAATACTGAAATTCATTTTTTTTCTTAATTTTTTTTAAATAAAAAAATTCGTGGATAAATATGCTAAATAATCAACCCGATTCGTGATCTGAAAAACTCAACACGCGGTGGAGCGCAGGACGAGACAAGTTATGAGTGAGCAGTGCAGGGACTGCCATGCTCAATCCTATCCCTAGTCCCTTCTGTATTAATTTTTATTTTCATTTTAGCAAATACAATAGAACCTTTTTAAATTGATATTCGGAAAATTAATAAACTTTATAAGATAATATTTTTCTTTAGTCTCGACTTGGATCAGTTAAAATTTAACAAATTTTAATAAGATAATATATTTTAAAAATAGCCCTATGTAAATATAAGATCTCACTAATATTATAAATTAATAATTATATAAATTTACACAAACATAACTAATATAATTTAGTGAAATATGATTCTAGTGTTGTTTTTTTTTTTTTAATTTAAGTATAGTTGGAGCTCATATCTAACTCTTCTTATTGCATCTAAAATTGAATGTATTTTCTATCTGCATCATACATCGAATACTTTTAATACAAATACAACGAATAAAAATTAATTATGAAGAAATAATGAATATTATTTATTAGTTTACATTAATATTATGTACAATAAATCTATATTTTAGATTCATTTAATTAATATGATACATGAAATTTTTTAAGATACAATACTTTTTTTATATATAATCAAAATTTAACTTCAATCAATTATAAAAATATTTTTAAATAAACAAATACTAGTTTATTTATTTATTAATATATCTATAAAATAATAAAATATCATAGTTCTAATAATTTTTTTAGAGAAAAATAATTGATAAGAAATTCGTATTTAAATATTTATTAATTAGATGTGTTTAAAGATTAAAGAGATATCAATTTATGGTTAAAAATATTTACAAATAAAGCATGTAAAAGTTCATATATTATAACTCTGTCAATACAATTTACAATATAAAAATGAATTTTCACTTTTCAGTTTCGTTTGCGTTTGTACCAAATTTACATGTTTATATTATTTGTAAGTTGACCAAATATAATTTTTTTAAGTATATGAAGAAACTATTGGTGCAAATTAAATTACTAAATATTTGATACTATGAGATTATTTATAAAGAAATAAACAAAAATATCAACTGATGGGACTGTTGTTGGCTGAAAAAATCAACAGACCAATGGGGTTTAGAAAAGGAAAAAGTTAAACAGGAAAAATGGAGGCTTGGTTTTTATTTGAACACGTTAACAATAAATCATACATAGAAAAGTTATTTGTAGTTTTTATAATAAAAATTAATAAAAGTCCAAAATAAAAGGAAAAAAATTAAATAAAATTGATGAAATCAAATTTCAAAGACATTTAAAAGTACAAGTCTTCCGTATGAACTGGAAATAAAATGGTAGGTGTATAATGGGCAATACAAATGGAACCAATTTTTCATAAATTTTCCAAAACTTCTGAGCCTATATATACAGATGGATCCCCTCTTCATAACTATCCCAAAACCATAATTTTAATAGAAGAAAGAAAAAAGAAATTCAACCATGCAGACTCTCGTCCTCTTAAGTCTTGCGTTGGCTTCCCTCTTCTATGGTATGCTCTCCCTTCAACACATTGCGTAATTGCAAAGTTTTATATTATTCATTTTAATTAAAACAACAAGAATAGCAATACACACTTATTTATATTAGAGCAACGTTAGGAGTCTCAATAATGACTTCTTCATTTTTTTTATTGTCTTTACTTAATTTTGATCACAATTTGTTAAATTTAACTTTATATTATAAATTATATATGACGGTATATTTAACGGCATAAATTATTGTGACTGATTTTTATTATATAGTAAAATTCTGCAAACTATAATCTACTGCTTTAGATCTTTGAATTAATTATTGATATATCATATATCGGATGATTTTGAGAAAAAAAAAAAAAACACACTTTGAATCGAGAAAGTCTCTATTAATTTGAGACTTCTCTAATTTCTCTTTATATTATTATGGATTTATAGCATTTTGGTAACGCTAATGCTAGAGTTTTCGAATAGTGAATTCTTTCTAACTAGTTGTGTACCCGCATGTTATGCAGTATTACATGATTTTTTTTTCTATTTTAATTTTTTTTCACAGTTTATACATTAATATTTTTTTTTACAATCTAAATTTTAATTTTGGTCTAATTGATGACAAATTTCATATAGTCATGTGATATATTAGTTATTATTTTATAATTTTAATTTAGTTGTATTTTAAATTGGCTTTTAAAATTTTTTGGAATCATATATAATTATATACAAATTTTATTATAAAATATATATACCAAATCATAAATTCTAAATCATGTGTTTAAGTTTAAATTTTTATTTAAGAAATATATATATAAATGATAAATTATTAAACTTGTTGGCAAATAATGAGGATCTAATTGCACCACGTCAGCATGCAAATCCTTTGTTATTATATATTTTCCATAAATATATATACAAACCTTTGGTTGAAATCAATATACAAATGCAGGAGCTCACATGGCAACGGTAACTTTCAAAAACAATTGTGACTACACAGTTTGGCCAGCAACACTAATTGGTGATAATAAGCCACAGCTCTCAAACACTGGTTTTGAGTTAGCAGCGAAAACAACCCAATCTGTGGATGTTCCTGCCCCATTCAGCGGAAGGTTTTGGGGCCGAACAGACTGTTCCTCTGACGCAGGTGGAAGGTTTACATGTGCAACCGGTGATTGTGGCTCCGGACAAGTTTCATGCAATGGTGCTGGAGGAATCCCGCCTGTTTCCCTTGCAGAATTTACTTTTAACGGCAACTCTCAATTTTACGACATCAGTCTTGTCGACGGTTTTAATTTGCCCGTATCAATTTCTCCAAGCGGTGGTTCAGGCGAAAAATGCATTACTACTAGCTGTCCTGGAAATGTGAACTCCGTTTGCCCTGATGAGCTAGCTGTTAAAAATGGAAATACGATTATTGCTTGCAAAAGTGCATGTCTAGCGTTAAACAAGCCGGAATATTGTTGTACCGGAAACTTTAACAAGCCGGAAACTTGTCTACCCACAAATTATTCAAAGATTTTCAAGGGTCAGTGCCCTCAAGCTTATAGTTATGCTTATGATGACCAAACAAGCACATTTGTTTGCAACGGTGAAACTAATTTTGATATCACTTTCTGTCCACGAAGAACAAGTCCACGAAGAACAAGGTTGTGTGCTTATGTTAAGGTTAGTTATCTAAATAAAAGAAAATTAGAGGAAAATAAAGTCTTGTGTAATTTGAGGTAAATAAATAATAGTATTATTTCTAACGTTACAGTTATTTTATATTTTTTGGAAGAAGTAAGAACATTTCTTAGCCTCTCGACGATAATTTCGAGATGCACATCAATTTGGCTTTTTTTTTTTTTTTTTCAACGGGACAAATTGTTTATATTGAGCCCTGAGATTAATTTCAGTGAGTTGTAGTTCACAGAATTCGACTTTATATTATAAATTTGATTTAACTGCAAATTCAACAGTCTCAATTATTTCATATTTAATTACAATATAGAGTCAAATTCTTTGAACCGCAACCTACTAGGCTCAGTTTAAATACTTTGTCGTGCCGTATGGAAAAAAAGAAGCCAAATTGATGTCTCTCTCGAAATTCTCGTCGAGAGGTTTATAATTATCCAAGAAGTAAATTAATATTTATTGTTGTTTTGAAAATGCGTTGAATGATAGCATCTATTGTGATTGCAGCTAACATGTCAATTGAAATAGAAGGTGTGAAGGATTTCGTGACTAATTTTTTTTTTTTTATATATAGTTTAACTTTTAAAAATCTGTCTCTATTTTCCATTTGGTTTTCTTTTTGGATCCATAATTTAATGGATAACCAATCACATAACAATTTTGACATGGACAATGTCTAACAAATGTTCAAAAAATAGAAGGCATACTAGACATTATCTATTGACACGTCAGCTGGATAGTCAAATAAATATTAGTATTAGAGATGCTTTTTTTGAAATTATTTCTATTTTCTTGACGAGTCCACTAAATGAAAGTAATTGACGTTAGATTTGGAGATGCTATAATATCGATAAATTTTTGGGGTTGCGAGGGAAACGTCCGCCAAATCCTCACATTTTGTTAAAACGGACAGACAATTGATAAAAATAGTGCCAAAAAAACGAAGAAACTCTGAAACGAAGAACGAAAATTGAAGCACAACGGAAGCTCAGACGAAGCGTGATGGAAATCAACTAAGAACGACGAATGATGATCTGAAAACCATAAGCCAAACACGATTTGAACTCGAACGATTTTCCTTTAAGTTCCATCGAATGTCGAAAGGTCGTTGTTGTCTGAGTTTATTTTGATATTTGAATCAATTTTAGATTACACGATTTGAAACTCAGATCACAGAGTTTCAAATTAGTTGTTGTCGATTCCGCTACCGCTTCAGATCATACGCAAATCGGCAATCGACAGGAAACGAAAAAGTAAACATCAGCTTCAGATAAGAAACTATCGCGAAGATCACACGGAAACATTTTTTTTTTCAGTCGTAGAACATCAGAAACCATCTCGATTTCCAGCGACATTCGAAGTGTTTCAGAGCAATTTCGAAGAAGCAGTCATGTATCTGGATGAAGAAGCTTTTTTGTTCATCCCATTTCTGATCGGTAGGGAAGAAGCTTTCAAATCGGGAAATTGTTTGCATATTTATTTACGTTCTTCATCAATTTTGAACTCATTTTTTTTCAAATCGGTTTTTGCTTAATAATGATCATCTTAAGATGTGGCGATGATGATATGTCGGAAACTTCATTCCGACGAGTTTCCAGGTGGTTGGTGGCAGTAAAACCGGCCGGAAAAATGTTTTCTGTTGAGTTTCAAACCTTGCCGGAAAATCGAATTTGCCCGGAACATGCCGGCATATCAATGAAAAATTTTTGTAAAATCAACATATAGTCTTTATAAACTTGTAGAAAAAATTAGGGAAAGGTTGGTGTGAGGTGTCCTTAGATAAGCAAGAACTCTTCGTTATTTATTTTTTATTTTTTTTAATTTTTTTAAAAAATAAAATTATAAATTGTCTATATTTAATTTCGAAATCAATTTTAGAGATCGCAGTTTGTAGATTTGATTTTATTTAAAAAATATCACAAAAATAAGTAGAACCGTTAGTAGAACTAGTCTCAACGGTTCTATTTATTTTTTGTGACATTTTTAAATAGAGTCAAATCTTTAAATTGTAACCTTTAAAATTGATATCGGAACTAAATACAGACAATCTATAATTTTATTTTCTAGAAAAAAAAATCCTTGTTTTTAATTTTATGTTCTTGAAAGTTGTAAATGGTCTTTATTTCTATTATTTTACTGAACATAATTCTTTTGCTTAATATTTTTATTTTTATGGTTATTTCGAATATATTCATACTAGAACGGGTA
>CATIWJ010372814.1:0-10314 GCA_949640765.1 Croton laevigatus
ACCTAAAAATCAGTCATTCTGACATTGTAACTGCTTCTAAATTATTTCATGCTGCATCCAGCTCTCACGCTGTTATTCCAGAAAGAACTCAACCAGTAGTCGCGCCTGAAAATCGCGATCCAAAAATGGTTCTTCAAGCAGTGTTTTAGGGCTCCGATAAAAAATAGCTAGGGAGAACCAACATTGTTCATTGTTGTCGCCACCTGCTCGTCCCTCACCATCAATGTTGCTGTCCAGTGATGAAGATAGCTTTTGCGTTTTTTGTTGCTATCGATCGTTTTAGTTTTCTGCGTTTTGTTACTTTTTTTAATTTTTCTTTTTTTTTAATCAAAATAATATAATAATACATAATTATAATATATTACTTAAAAAATAAAAATTAAAGTAACAATGGATAAATATGTCATTTGATGGCCGGT
Source organism: Croton laevigatus (assembly GCA_949640765.1). Lineage (NCBI taxonomy): Eukaryota > Viridiplantae > Streptophyta > Magnoliopsida > Malpighiales > Euphorbiaceae > Croton > Croton laevigatus. The sequence continues at coordinate 420 of CATIWJ010372814.1, forward strand.
TTAAAGGAAAATTGGTCTTTTTCAAATAAAAATACATAAGCGTCCGACAGAAATAAAATATAGGAAAAAAATTTTATTTCAAAAAATGTAGGAATAAAATAGTAGATTATGTTAAAATTTTGGGACAAAAATATAATTTTTCCTATATTATATCCAATTTATAAAAACTTTTCATCTTGCCCACGTAATTTTTTTTTATTTTTTTATATATATATTTTATACACGCACCCAAGGGATAGGAGGAGTTTTCCTATTCTTGACACAGCCCATCCTCGAACTATCTTGCCCACGTATGAATTAATATAGCTTAATTAATTAATATTTTATACTGCAAATGTTGAAATTTGTTTCGATAATGAATAATATTATAGAAAATTTATTTGAATTATTAACAATAAAATATTTTTTATTTTCTTCAATAATTTATACATGATAGTAAATTTATTATACGTTTTATTTATAATATTATATTATCTATATTCTTTATATTTTTTAATCTATACTAATAATAAAATAAAATTATTAAAAAATAATTAATAAAAATAACTAACAAAAATTTCACTTTAATCCTACACCTTGTTATCGAGAAAAGAAAACCACTCTAACGCCTTCAGGTCGGCCATTAATGTGTGCGCCATCTTTCGTTTTCTAACAAGCAGAAAGTACGATTAGATATTTTTTAATAGTTCAAAAGTTTTAATATACTACAGGTTAATCAAGAGGTTAAAAGACTAAAACTCCAAAGTTTGACACAGTTTATGGTAATGCTTTTGCCTTAAAGACACGTGAAAGAAAACTTGAAGAGTGCCTGGATTATGAACAAAAATGGTAAATAACACAAAAACAATTTAAAGGGAGAAGTAATTATTACTGTTGAGTAGGACTTTATTGTTTTTGAAGAGGAGTAGGACTTTATTTTCATGGCGTAATCATTGTAATGTTAGTTTGTTACATGAATATGCACGAGATTATATATGTAGGAGAAGCAACAGAGAGGAGGGGAGGTCCACCGCGAGTCGGTATTTAAAGTTGACCGGCCAAACCTGCGCAGCGCTTAACATTGATTTGAATCGCAAGGATAGGAGAGAGGAGCAGCAGAAGCTGGAGTAACCGTACGGTGGAGTTCCGGAAACGTGGAGGTCGCACCGACATAATATGAGCTTCATATTATCATGGGGATATAGTTGGATAGCAACCCCATTAACGTTAGAATTTTCGCGCCAATTTTGTTGTATAGGTAAACAAAATATGATTTTTTCAGTATAAAATATAGTATGTTTAGTAACGTGTAAATTGATTCATATGTTAAAAAAAAATTATTTTTTTAGTAGATTTTGCATAGATAGTTGTCTTTTAAAATAAAAAATTATTGTACTACATCAACGGAGTAATTAAAACAATATATTTACTAGAAATATTAAAATAAAATTCGATTAATTAATTAATTTTTTAATTTTTTCAGTATATTGATGTTATTTCAGTTAAAACTAATGTCATATTTGTAAATAAAATTAAAAATAATTTAGATGAGATATGACTTATTAATTTTCGTCATTATTTCATGTAAGAAATGACAAAATAATATAATTTTTCTAAAATATAAGGATAAAAAAGTCTTTAAAAAATACAATAAAAAAATATAAATTAATAAAAATACAAAGATAATAAAATTATAATTTTTTCTAAAAATTATTTCAAAAGTTGTTGCCAAATGCAATTATTGTTTGTGAGGTGAATATTAAATAAGGGTATATATAGAGGTTTGTTTCAAAAATATTTTTAGACCTTCAAACTGAAATTTGTTAAAAAATTTGAGGTCAAGTCCCCATTCTCTAAAATGGATCTGCCACTGCAAGTTAACTTCCAATTATCAATTGATCTTCTTTTTTTTTTTTTAGCCAGCCAATTGATCTTCCATTTTAATTTAGGCTCACTCTAAATTATATTAAATAGTCACTATTCAAGTAAAAGGACTAAAAATGGTTTGGGCCGCTGTTAGTAAACAATCTACTATTGCATTCAAACGGATGAAGTTTGAATCTCTCACTCTATATTCGGGTGCGTAAAATTTATTGGTGTTAAAAATATTAAAAATTAAGAAATTAATTTTATTTCAACAATTGTTGGCTTTAGTTTGACACAGTGATGTTACTTTTTAGTAATTGGAGAATGGAGATTAAGGATATGATTATGATATGATACGTAGAGGGCCACCCATGTTATAAGTTTACCATCAGATTGATTGGAGCAATAAAAAATCACCCATAAGCCATAATTTTGTTGTTTTTTCACCTGCTGCCCTTTATCAGCTACTTAATTTATTACTATGTTAATTATAGTACACTGATTGGGATCATGTGACAAGTCTTGAACAATTGACACTCGTCTCCGTCTCACTAAGATTTTGTTCTCAATTGCGTCACATGGAATGGAATCACATTCCGCTGGCACTCCTGTACCCATCCAAATCCCAAATTCTCTTCATTTGAGAATTTGGTCTTTTATATCTTTTTATTTTTATTAAATAATGCCTATAGCCAAAGCTTTACTTTATGCTCACTGTAAGTAACTGGATAGTACATATATAAAATACAACAATGGTTCTTGGAAAGCTCTCTATAAATCATTTAATGGTCTTCTCTTGTCCAGTAGAATTATATTATAAACAAGGATGAAGCTTCTAAAGTATTGTAGTTTTAGGTACAACTTACGCCTACAACCGACACTCTTTCTACCAACATTTTCTTCTAACCTTGTAATTTCCACAACACTACGTTTTTTTTTTTGAATTTGACCCAATTTTTTACACCTAATCATGTGTGTTAATTAATATGAATATGGGTGTTGTAAAAGTATATTATGAGATGTCATCTTAATTCAATTTTCTCCATTTCATATAAATAGGATTTGAATCCTTGAATTTCGTTTTGATAATAGACACTCGCATACTCAATTTCAATCACTCTTTAATTCTTTTATGTGTTTTTTTCAAGGAAAAAAAAGTCATATTTATGTATTTTAGTGTACTGTATCAATTTTAGAAATTTCTGAAGTTGTACAAACTAGAAAATTGACAAAAGAAAGGAAAAAGTCTCACATTTATATCGGAAAATCGAAAATTAAAAAGTATTAAAAAAATCTGCAGTCAACAAGTAAATAAGTTGAAAAAAAAGTATTACAAATTTGAGAGATTCACAGTCCACGCCGTTTTCTAAACATGGCTTCCATTTTTTTTTTTTTGGCCAATAAACATGGCTTCCATAACTAAAGCAATAAACCGTTGCATAAATCACGCTCATGTTTTCTGTATGTAGTAGAAAATAGAAAACTACCCATTTCACATTCCCACGTCATGTGACTCTCACATGCTTTTTCTTTTTCTTTTTCTAATTTCAAAACACTCCCATCTTAATAAATACACTCATCCAAATTTCAAAATCATAATACTGTTAGTTAATTCTGTTCTCTTCTTCTTCTTCTTCTTCTTCTTCTCTCCTTCTTTCCCAACTCCTTCCATGGAAATGAAAGGAAAGGAAAGTAGAGAGGAAAAAAAATCAATGGAAGGAGACAGAACCAAACAGCTAAACCAATTCAAACCTTCTAAATCCACTGGATTTCATCTACATTGGCTTCTTATTTTCTTCATTTTCAATATTTCTACTAAAACGGCATCGTCTTTATCTTTCGATTACGCAGATGCATTAACCAAGAGTCTTCTTTACTTTGAAGCTCAACGCTCTGGTCGCTTGCCGTATAACCAGCGAATCACTTGGCGGGATAATTCGGGACTCACTGATGGTTTAGAACAAGGCGTTAGTATTTTTTGTTTTAATTGCTTATTGGATTAATTAATTAAATTTTAGTGGATTTGAATTTTGAGTTTTTTTTTTTTTTTGCAGGTGGATTTAGTTGGAGGATATTATGATGCAGGGGACCATGTAAAATTTGGGTTGCCAATGGCATTTACTGTTACGATGCTGTCATGGAGTGTTTTAGAATTCCATGATCAGATCGCCGTCGCCGGAGAATTCGAACATGCTTTAGAGGCTATTAAATGGGGTGCTGATTATTTCATTAAGGCTCATACTAGCCCAAATGTTCTATGGGCAGAGGTACTAGATTTTGATTTTAAATTTATTCCAATTTTACTACTATTTATAGTTTTTAGTGCTAATTCAAAAGGTTTTTGGTGGCTGTGTAGGTAGGAGACGGTGACACTGACCATTACTGCTGGCAGCGGCCGGAAGATATGACGACTTCACGGCAAGCTTACAAGATTGATGAGAACAATCCAGGGTCAGATCTGGCAGGAGAAACTGCCGCCGCAATGGCTGCTGCATCATTAGTGTTTAGAAAAACAAACCCTCATTACGCTCATTTGCTATTGCACCATGCTCAACAGGTAAATTAATTTAATTAATTATCTTAATTACTTGACATTAGTTTCGGTTATGATGATGAACGCCATCTTTAACAAGTTTATTAGCTGTTACTCTCTCCTTAATCAAATATTTATGTTTAAGGTTTTAATTATACACTAAATGAACATTTAATTATTTTAGTAATTTGATTAAATTAATTACTCACCATTTTTTCAAAGAATGTCCTTCTGAAAAATTTAAAAATTATATTGCTTGAAATTTTTTTTATTAACTAAAAGCGTCGTTTAATGGTTCACGAAAGACTAATCTATTTTTAAAACCACATTAGTCCTAATATGGAGTAAAAGTCTTAGCACTAAAACTTCATTAGTAGCATTCTATTTCAAAAAAATAAAAAAAAAGAAAACTTCATTAGTAGCATTATTATTATTATTGTTTCTTAAGAAAAGACAAAATTGATATATTAGTCAAAAAGAGTCAACAGACCTTGTGGGGGCTACAGAGGAATTATAATAAAATACTAATAGAATTAATGGCTGAATTAAGGGAACGTACAAAATGGAATAAAGTAATTAGTAGACTAATTACTAATATAATTATGTGGTATTTGTGGAATGTAGTTGTTCGAGTTTGGAGATAAATATAAAGGAAAATACGATGGAAGCTTAAAAGTAGTGAAGAATTACTATGCGTCGGTGAGTGGGTACAAAGATGAGTTGTTGTGGGCAGCAATGTGGCTATACAAAGCCACCGACAATAAGGACTACTTAAACTACGTTATTAACAAGGCTCTTTGTTTTGGCGGAATTGGTTGGGCCATGTCTGAGTTTAGTTGGGATGTGAAGTTTGCCGGTCTTCAAATTATGGCTTCTAAGGTAAATATTTCTTACCCCTCTCTCTGTCTCTCTCTGGTTTTGTGTTGTGTCTAATTAATCATGCTTCAAAAGTTAATTACTATCTCTTATTGATTTGTTGTGGTTGAAAAATGTGGGATTTCCCCCAGGGATTACTCTCTCAAAATCTATATAGGATTTGCTTTTTCCGTCCAATTCAAATACATAATGATATCTTAGTTTAACTTTAGTGATTAAATTATGCATGAACTTTCACTTTCGTCAAGTTGATGACGTGGAGTAATCACTAGTTAAGGCATATATACTATATAGTTATATACTCTCCTCCCAAAAATAAAATAAGGTTTTTATACTGCTATAGCAATTTTCCAAGGTTAAATATAGGGGGGAAAAAAACAACCTTTCATTTAATGACATAAAATAAAATTTTGAATGAAACTTTGTTTCTTGGCATTTAATCAATAGAAAATTATTCAGAAAATTAATGTTTTCTTTATTTTTTAAATAAATAACAACTGGATATTAAGTTTAGACTATATAATAATTAATTTGGTCAGTACATGAAATTATATATATACACACACTACTCCCTCTTCTTTATGTTAGCATAGCTATCATTAATTAATTAATATACTTTCCAAAATGATACTATAAATTTAATTTAATGGCTTGATAACATTAGACTAGATTACAAAAACTTAATTTGGATAAATTGCATGATAAAACTATTATATCAATTCATTTGGTTTTAGATCAAATATCAACTCGCATCTTAAGTTAGTATAACAATATAATATGATGAATACAAAGATGTGGCAAATTCTAGCAAAACAAGTAAAACATAAAAAAATAAATTGTCGTGAAGCATAAAAACGCATGTGGTGCTGATGCTTTTAGATTCTTGGATTTCTAATGGAAAGACCACCTTCTATTTCTATGATATGTAATTTAATATCCCAGCCGAATTTTGTCCCAATCTAAAGTGAAGATTTAACATACAATTATACATGTAGTAGCAGCTTTCAGTGGGACCTGCTTCTCAGTTCATGGGTCTCACTACTGCACCATTTATGACCAATTATGGGTTTTAGAGTTTCAGTCGGTTGGGTGAGGCACAAGTCCACAGCCTTGTTCACTCTTCTAGACCCACATAAGACTTGGGTTGTGTTTGCCTTGATTATTATTTCCCTTGTATGTCAAATTACGCTCAGTTGTTTGCTTCGCCAAAAAAAGCTCAATAGTTTGCCGAAAAGAAAAAAGAAAAGGCACAATAGAATTACATCTAGGGTTGAACTTGTTTTGAGCACTGAAATCAGACTAAAACACAATTTCTTTAAAAAAAGTTAGTATAACTTCAATTTGGTTTGGCCTCGATTACGAACTAATTTTTATTGGCTCTAATTTTGAATAATTTGTGAAAGATTTGGCTCATATCTGGTCAATCTTCTCTTGCCATTTCAAAAAAAATTGACCAATATGGCAATTTCTCATCATAGAACTGCTAAAAGTCTCGTATAATATTGAATTTAGATAGTGTCACAACAATTATAGAATATAAATATATTATTCAACCATACAAACAATAACATATCGAATTCTTAATTATAAATTTACTTCGTCAATTAGAGCTTTTATGATTGATAAAAAAAAAATGTATAGCTTTTATGAATTCCTAAATTTTAATACTCTTGTTGGAATATTGTTGTATAAAATTTAAAACTTTGAGAGCTTTAGATGTCGATTTTAAATCTTTGTTTATAGTTGACCAGGAGGTCACACGGGCATATGTAATAAGCATCACTAGCATTAGGCTTTGCTAACTTGAGTTATTGTTTGGTCCATTTTTCTTTATTTTCACTCATTCTTTGTTGAGCTCATCAATGATTTCAAATTATTTATTTATTTTCCACCAAATTTATATAAATAGACAGTGAAAGTTATAAAACCCTTTTGGTGATGGCCTTAAGTATGTGAAATTACATCTATCAAATGTTTTAAATATCTTTTGAACAAAAATGTTGTTCTTATTAAATATTTATACATAATTGAAATTATAAATCTAATTTTACTAAAAGATACCCTTAAAAATCATATTTGTTGAGTAGTACATAGTTGGAAATTGGGAATGTAAGAATCTTGAATTCTTTCCTGAAAACAAAGAAATATGTACTTTGATTAATCACGTTTATTCATTATATAATATAAAGATTGCAACTTCTTTTTTATCTTAATACTTGTATGTGTTGAAAATTGTAGTTGGCTGTGGATGAAAAGCATAAGGAGCATAATCGCATACTAGAGCAATACAGATCAAAGGCAGAGTACTATTTATGTTCATGCCTTAACAAAAACAATGGTAGCAATGTGGACCGTACTCCGGCAGGCCTATTACATGTCCGGCAGTGGAACAACATGCAGTATGTTTCAACAGCCGCATTTCTTCTGACTATATACTCTGATTTTCTCCGAAGTTCCGGGAGAAAGCTGGTATGCCATGGAGGAACAATTGATCATGAAGAGATGTTAGATTTTGCTAAATCCCAAGTTGAGTACATTTTAGGGGCTAACCCGATGAACATGAGTTATTTGGTGGGTTATGGGTCTAAATACCCTACAAGAGTGCACCATAGAGGTGCCTCAATTGTGTCATATAGAGAAAATAAAGGGTTTATAGGTTGCACACAAGGGTACGATAATTGGTATAGCCAAAGGGAGGCTAACCCGAATGTTTTAGTTGGGGCATTGGTGGGAGGACCTGATTGTCAAGATAATTTCAGTGACGAAAGGGGTAATTATATGCAGACTGAGGCCTGCACGTATAATACAGCACCGTTAGTAGGTGTTTTTGCAAAATTTTTGGAAATGGAGAACCAAAAGGGAAACAGTGATAATAAGCATAACCAAGACCAACCTTTGGTTGCATCTTATTAGGAATAAATATTTGAAGGAACACATAAACAGATGGAGAGTGCGAGTGTTTAATATTACCCGTGATACTATTTTCAGTTGTTGGGACGTTCTTGAACTAAGGTGTTCAACTTCAAGTCCCAATTCCAATTTTTTTTTTTTTTTTTTTGGGGGTAAACTTGAATACATTTTTCTGATCTTCTTATGTTGGTGTTTATAGTACCAAAGGGGCCGAGTTAAACTTTGTCGTTTATCCCCTTGTATTGTCGTTTCCCATTTCTTTGTTTTTTTTTTGTAATGTAAAATTACATAATTGTAAATATTCTTCTGAAGAATAATAAAAATAATGATAATACTATGAAATTTTTAATTTTATCAAAAAGGAGTTTTGGCGGAAGGTGTTGGACATGGACTGCTCTACTTCACCTCTTATTTATGTGGATTTGATTAGGATGAATGAGGAAGGGAAGCAGCAAGTTAACATTCACTTAATCCGAGCAACTATAATTGTTTAACAGTCAGGTACTAGAATTTATTATTATTATTATTATTATTATTATTGGTTTCTTAGAGGGAAGAAAACACTAAAATTCTAGCAAGGAACCAGAAGACAATAGATATAAGAAAACAAAAAGAAATGGAGCTTCAGCTTCTAAAATGTTTTAGAATATGTACATGCTACAAAACGAAATAAAAACAATTTAGCAGAATCAAGGTCGTGTCGTCAAATGCCTCTTCATTCAACTATTTCTTCATTTAGAGGCTAGTGGGAATTATTGTTCTAAGCTTTTTGGTCTTTGCTTTCATTTGTCAAAGAATAATATATCATGAAAAAATAACTCTAATGTTATGTTTAATGAACAACAGAAAAACAAATGAACATTACAAAAAGTTAATTAACCTGCTCCCTGAACTTATTTTCCAGCATGCAACTACATAAATCAGAAAAGGAACAGAAATGATAATAGACTACAGTTTCAGCCTTTCAGGGATTCTGCCAGTTTAGTAAATATAGGCAAGTAGCATGAGAGCCAAAAAAACCATCCATATATTCTACTAAATGTAAAGTCTTATGCACAAGTATCGACTGAGAAATCCCATAGAACAGTTTTTCATTGCATGTTATGGTTAAATGGAACCTGACGAAGATAGGAATTGTAAAAGGTAAACATATATGTGAACATTGAATAACATAACAGATAACTTAAAGCATTAGAACCACCATACCCTACGTGTGAAGCAAAAGAGGTGATTTCTTGCCCCTATTAGTAGATATGGTTCCAAAGTCACACCGCACCGCAGACATATCAAAATCCCTAAAAGATAACCAATTTCACCTAATACATATAACAAAATCTTCACCAGTAATCTCCACATGAGCAGCTTCCATCCTTGAAATGATGAAACCTTTTGTTATCCCTAACAATCAATTCCCTTCCAACAATCCTAGACATAATCTTTATGGCATTGTGACAATCACCACAAACCCTAAGGTTCTTGATGATTCTCAAAGGTGTTCTTGCAGGTGTACTGATAAGACCATATGCAATTGCCAAACGTTCACTGTGATACAACAAGGCTTGCTCTTTAGCTTCCTGATCAATGTCATGAAGAACATACCTGGTATCCGGAACATAACTCACTATCTTACTCATTGCCTTGAGTTTCTCATCATCCTTGTAAAGAGTAGGATTACGAAATTCAATAATTCTATTTTTCCCTTCAAGCATGCTGATTGTACTATACTTCTTT
>CATIWJ010372868.1:0-10085 GCA_949640765.1 Croton laevigatus
AACCTTGTCACATCACTCCACCATGTTGCTACATCAGAAGCTGAACTAGAGAAAGTTGGACTCAGTGGAGAAGCAATCCAAACCTGCTTAGCAAAATCACAATCTATTAAGCTATGAAACGTTGTCTCATCATGGATATGACACCAGGGACAAAGCTCGCCAATCTCCACCCTTCTTTGACGTAAATTGGCCAAAGTTGGAAGAGCATTAAGACATGCCTTCCACATGAAAAACATAAACTTCCTCGGAATCGTCAAATCCCATATGGTCCAACTAGATAATGGAGAAAAAGCTAGTTAATGGAGAAAAACCAAGTTCATAGAGGAACAATATGAGAATTTGCTGCAAATATAATTACCAGCTTTGAATCAACTCAAATGACTTTTTGAATTTAATTCGTCCAAATTCTTCAGTTAATTTGGTTGTTAATTACTTCGTTTAGACTATAATTTTGTTAAGTTTTTGGAGTTTAGTTGCTGAGTTTAGTATAGGTTTTAGGTAAGTAATTGCAATGTACATACATAATTGCTCTACTCCTCATATACAATTTTTATTATATTCTGAATTGGTATTGAAATTTGTATGGAATAGTACTTTGAATGTTATATTCAAGTTGACATAGCTAATGGCTATCATATATATGATGGCTGAAATTTGTTATAAAATGATGAAAATAGAAATATTAAAAGGAAAATAATAGCTGGATTTTTAAATCTTATTTTTCAATTAGGTGCCATAACAAACGCGAATATAGCAGTATCTTTTTTTTTTTATTTTTATGTCAACGGTTTTTTGCCAAATAGTTAACTTTTTTTACTTAAAGTGCTAACGCGAACCGTATAATTATCAAATTAAATGTTTTTAACTAATTATGATTCAAACAGACATCCACTACCAAATATATTAGTTAATTCTTTCTAAAATAAGATAAGAAAAAATAATCAGTTAATTCAAAACCTACTGAAGCTCGTTAAATGTAATTTTATTGTTCTCATCATCCTTATCATATATCATAGAGAAAGAGTGGCTATATCATATATGCAATATTGCAAGATTATAAGATTTAATTTAAGAAGGTTTTTAAAGCATGAATTGTCAAGCCCATAGCCTAGAAACAATTGGTTTAGACAGCAGTTCTTTATAATAGTTTGTTGCAGCAAATAGAATTTATCAGATGTAAATATGCATTAGATGTGCCTTGGTATGCAAGTTTACCAAGAGTGGAGGCTACATTCTACATGGAGGAGATGATGATCTCTGGATTGGCAAGACTCTCTACAGGTATACTGATTAACCTTTTTTTTTATAACACTAATTTACAACCGCTATTTAACAGCATATTGGAACTTGCAAAACTCGATTACAATAGATGGCATCGCGTTGAAAAGTGAGTTAATTGGTCTCTAGTTTACTTAATTATTTATAAATTATCTTTACGTATTATAATTGATTAAAGGTGGTATGAAGAAATATTTTAGGGCTTCAACAAAAAGAGAAGAGCACGAAATGATAATTCTCTTTCAAAATACTTTTTTCTCATTATTTTTTGCAAGATTATATGAACTCAACTCAAGCTGATGCATAATATCAATAAAAATAGCTAAAATGATTAATTATTTACAATAAATAAGCAATAATTATTTTACAAGATATCAATTAGTTTACAGAAGAATCCATATTCTACATATACAACAACTCTAATCTTCATATTCCAATTCTTCTCCAACATTACTAAATTGAACCCACATCTTTGATTTGCAAAATTTCATCCGAAAATACCAAAAAATCCCAATACAAGTTAGCAGCCACTAAATACACAATTCTATTCGCTGATGCCATTACATAAACCAAAAATCCAGATGGAATCAAGCACATAATCACCAAACCAAACATACCCATTGGAACTCTAAATGGCCTCTCTTTATTTGGCAATTTTCTCCTTAACCATAAAAATGATGCAAGTTCCAATAACATCCCTAAACAATGTAAAAAATTCACGGAAGAAATAATATTATCAAAATTCATATATGAACTAGCCAATGCTATTGTTGTTGAAACCAAAATTCCTACCCAAGATGTATCAAACCATTTTGATCTAACCCCAAAAAACCTTGGTAAAAATCCTAATTCAGCCATACCCAAAAGTTGATATGCACAACTACTTAATTGGGCTTCATAGAGCCCAATAATTGACAAACAAGCACCATTTTCAACCCAAATTTTTAACCAATTTCCTGCAATCATTTTAGCCAAATTGGCAAAATACCCATCTGTCCAATCTTTTTGGTTTAATGGTATGGCTCCTGTAGTTGCTAGAAGAGGCAAAAAATAACCCAAACAAACCAATAATCCAGCAGAAACAAGTGCTTTTGGGTAAGTCTTTTGAGGGTTCTCAACTTCTCCTGCCAAAGTACTAGCATTATCCCAAAAATTTAAGTTCAAAAATAAAGTATTGAAATACAAATTCCAATTTTTTTGGATACCCTTTTGGCCAAAATTTATCCCCCTTGAAGGAACAAGCATGGGAATTGAAATTAAAGTCATTACCAGGAATGGTGAAAGTAATAAAATACCTAAAGTTACTGCTGTAAAACATACAATAGCTAATCCAGTGTAATTTAGAAGAGAAAGCATCAAATTTAAAACAAAAATTGCAATATAGCAAGGCAAACCTGAAGCAATTATTGGAATTTCTAATTTGATATAATCTGTGCAAAGAAGTGGATTAGAATTTAAGAACACCAGTAAAAAATTTCAAAAGCCCATTAGATTTCCCCAAAATGGCCCAAAGGCCTTATCAGCCCAAATAACATAGCCATCGTATAATAGAGATCTCTTATACGATCAATCTAGGCCGAAACTAGCCAACAACATCAGCTTGGAGAGTTGATCTAACCATCTAACCCCATAATTTTCATCGCATGCAATTTTTAAGCTTCCATATACACCTTTTTCAACCTTATGGAGATCATTGCCTCCGCTCTTGACACCTTCTGACCAAATTTTTTAACCGAAAAGCCCCCTGATAGTAGCCATAATAACTACTACTTTCTACATACTAGCTCCAATCAACCTAAGGGGTTGGCCTGGTGGTGAGGTAAGTCACCAAAGATCAAAAGGTCCTGGGTTCAAACCTTGCGGTAACTAAAGGTAAAGAAAAAACCCCAATCTTTTTATTTCTTTACATCCTAAAAACATAAATACCAAGAAATCACCAATACTAATACACAAATAATAATAAACAATTACTAATCCTTTACAAACCTTCACCAATACCAATAAAAAAATAATACTAAACAATTATAAAACTTACTATAAATAAAAATGTAAACAATAAAAAAATTTTGCCAAAAAAGGAAATGTAAACAATTCAAAAAATCAGAGGTAGTATTAATTAGATTTTTAATTTGTTTGAGAAAAATATATTAATTAGATTTAGATAGATACCAAATCTGAATCTCTTCTTTGTTTCTTCTACAAAGGGAATTTTTTATGGTGTGAATGATAAAGAAATTCGCTAAATTTTTGTTTACAAAAAATAAGAAACACCACTTCACACTTTTCACAATTTGCAAGGACACCAATTGGCTCAAATTTAAAAGCTATTTACCAAAAAACAAATATTTTTTGTCAAAACAATAGAAGTTATCTTAAAAAATTGGTGGAGAAATGGGTAAATTTTGGTTTAAGGGTAAATGCATGTAATTTGAGCAGTACATAATTTTCAAGACAAGAGTACGTGGATTAGAATATTGAATGGTAGGTGAAGGAAAACAAAACCTTTGTTATTTGGTAGGTGAATTTTGGATTTGACTTCAATAATAGAGCTGTGTGTGCATCCAACAGAATAGTTACCTGCGGCCTGTGGCTTATGTTGCTCTGTTTTTGTTAGAAAATGGAAAGCAATCTAGTGATAGACGTTTTAATTAAAGGAAAAAAAAACTTGCATGATTTTCCCTTCAACAATGTTTGAAGAAAAATTGATTGGTCCTTTTAAATTTGTGAAAGTCCAATTATATACCTCAACTTTTTAAAACATATAATTTTACATTATAAAAATATATAATTTTATATCCTTGTTAAGGAAAATTCAGATGTGTCGTTGCATGATATAGCGTTTGCTTTCTACTAACTTGAATAAGGGAATAAATTTATGTTTTTTAGTACATTAAAATATAAAGTTACAACTAACGTGGTTGGTTCAAGTAGTAAGCGGCATAGAGGCGCTTTAGCTTTGCTATCTCCATAGCCACTGCTTCCAACTTTTTTAGCTGGAGTTGTAGAGATCCTTCGCCGGCACCAGCTATCTTCTTCTTCTTCTTCTTCTCCATCTTTTTCTTCTTTTCCTTCCTCCTTTTGATATTTTTGTTTGAATTTTTGTTTTTGTTTGATTTCTATTTGTATTTTTGTTTTTCAGGTTATGTTCTTCATCATCGTCATCATCTTCTTCTAATTTGAAATTGATGAAGATGAAATAATTTTTCGCATTTTTGAGTTTATTATTTCCTCCTCCACCTCCTCCTCTTCTTCTTTTTCATTTAATTGTGTTGGTTTATGGTGGACCTGTACATATGCACTAGCAAATGTGTTATTTGTACCACATATTACATATGATACTGGCATATATACCATATGAAGTATTTTCCATATTAACTTTCTTATATTAATGAAGTATTTTTCATTTGATAAAAAGAACACGTACACATATTAAAAAATTATATAAAAGAGATAAAATATCAAAACAAACTATTCACTATGAGAAGACCAAAATCACTATAGGTACTAATTTGTGTAGTAACCAAATAATTAATTTAAAATTTATTTTAAAAACTCAGAAAAAAATAAAATAAGACTCACAATTGATATTAAAAAAAAAAACCAAAAAATCAAACAAGAACAATTCAAATAAATTTAAAAAAAAAAGAGTGCTCAAACAATCAATATGGGAGAAACTCAAAAGAAAAGAATAATAATAATAATTAAAAAAAAAAAGAAGACAGACTATGGTTGCTTGTTTAAGTAATTTTCACTCTATAAACAAATTATAACATTTGCCTCAATTTGTAGGCTTCGTTTATTTTAAATACCCTACTTCCTGAAAAATTAAGTTCGTAGGAATTATAATGCATGGAAGTTATTTCCTTCTGAATGAGAAAACATATATTTAGTTTGTTTCATGAATTCTTTAAAAGTTGAATTATTTAGTAAAATATAATATTAAAATATCTTAAATAACTTTATAATAAATAATACCTACAATTATAGTTCAGAAGGAAGTACACTTCCTTGGTTTGAAAAATGGAAGTTGCATTTATTTTATGAGAGGGAAGTTGAGTTTTCTAATTATCATGAACTTCTCCAAAGAAATACTCAAACTACTGAGAGGAGTTGAATTTCTCATTCTCATGTATCCCAACCAAAGGATGCCGTGTATATATATATATATATATATATATATATATTACTCTACTCTATACTAAGAGAATTGGAGAAGGAGATTGATAATTATAACCTCGAATCCGGAATCTCATTCTTATAAAAGATGTGTCTTACCACTCAACTACCCTCTTGAAAGCTAATATGGCTATAACAATTTTTTATCGACAAATTAAATTTTTTTTTAATTAAATTATCGAATTAAAACTCATTTACTACACTACCAGAATTTGAATCTCCGATCTCTAACCATTAGAGCCAGAGGTACTTTAATATAATATAAGCTATAATATTAGTTATTGATATATCCAAAATAAATAAATTTTTGTTATTGTATCCATTCTAAAATATAAGCCCCTTTTTTTTATTTTGGGGTGTTTTAATATAAGTCACTTTCTATATTTATATTAGTATTAAATGTTATTTTTTCAAGATTATCTCAATCTCCACATAGGAGGAGAATGAATATTTTGAGTATATTAAAATAAGGATATTATAAATAAGTTAATTAAAAATTAACTATAAATAAGAAAAATTTTAGATTTTATTAAAATATGTGTCATGAGTAAAAGGTAGTGGGAACTTAGTCTAAAAAGATTAAGCTGCCTACGTACCTTCATCAGAAGGATCAAGTCATTCATAGTACATTCATGGTTTAGAAGTTGTGTGCTTGTGAGGATTGAGCTCTGGTTTTCCATGGCTGTGAGGGGCTTGTTATAGTAGTCCGTGCCTGTGTTGTTCATAGTGAAGAGTGTGGGTCTGCTGACAATGGGTATGGGTATAGGTAAGGTGGGTTGTGTGTGGATATGGGTCAACAGTGATAGGCAGGGGTCTACCTCAGGTGGGAAGTTTAGGCGGTGCCGTATCGACGGCTGGTCATCCAAAGTAGTAGGGTCAGTGACTCGCGTGACTATGGTTGGTGGGTCCCTAAAAGTGAGGAGGCATTAATTTTGAATTCAACAAATTTTGATGGTTGATTTCACTTTTCATCAATCGTTGTGGTAATTTGATTTTTTATTACATTTCAATTTTTAAAGGTCTTATTACTTTTAATTAATGAAAAGCAAATTACATAACATTTATTCAGAATTTTATTGCTCTGACAATGCACTACTAGTACTACTGTAAGCAAGGAACAGACATGAAAGCGGAGCATTAGAATAGGGAGAGAGATTGCGGCTTGGGTGGGAAATGGGAACTGCAATTTCTAGTTTCGAACCGTGAAATCATGATATGTTTTTTGGATTTTGGCATGAAAAGTTGGAGTATGAAAGTTGCTGACATATCGTTCTATTTCGAACCAACAGCAGTTAGCCAAAAATTGGGACTCGCTTCGGATTGACCATTGGACAGTTCTACTTCGAGCAAGAGCACCATTCCAATTAGAAGCAAAGGTAAGAATATTTATAAAAAAGAAAGACTGTGCTCTGATTTGATTTTGAAGTAATAACTTTTTTTTTTTCCTTTCTTTTCCTATTTATTAGCTAAAAATCTCATGGTTAATTAGTTAATTTAATTTGTATTGCTGAATAAATTTTATGGATTAAATTTTATTCTAAAATTTGTATGCAATTTGAGAACCTCAACCTACCCTTGTTTGTAAATGAATCTGAACTCTCAAGTATAAATTCATTTGTAGTTACAATATTAGATTTAATTATGTACTAATATTTAGTTTATGGGTTCTCTAGATTTGTTCATTTATGCTAAACAGTAAGCAATTGTAATTTTCAATTTGATGCAATTTTTTTTTCCTACTCTACTTGATAAGTCTCGAACTCGAGACCTCAGATCCCAAGAAAGAGGTGCCTTACCACTATATTACTCTCTGGGGCTTCTTGATGCTTTTTTTTTTTATCAATTAGCTAATTGGTATTGGCATTGACAATTAAATGCTCTCTTTGGTCTTTTGCAATCCATATTGTAGAATGAAAAGACTTCTATAGCTGATATTTTGAATATGTTGAATGCTTTCTTAATATTTCTTGATAGTATCTTTTAAGCATTTGTGCATATCCTGCAATACAAATTTTTACTTGAATATATTTTGTCAAATTCACAACCACATATTTAGTTGCCGAATCTCGTAAAATTCTTTGACCAATTTAGCCTATTATATAAAGCAAACCATAAATCAGTTTTATACACAACATAAAAGATCTACATATTCACCTTCGACAAGCATACAGAGAAGATACTGTTTATTCTTGAATCAATTTCGGTTATGGATTATCAATTTCTAATTGGAGGGATCATAGCTTTTATTCTAGGATTCGTATTGCCGTATAGATCAGGAAAGAGGAAAACAACAGTCCCGAGAGATGTAACCTTGAAGTGTTCATCTCAAGATAATGTAGTAAGCTTATCTGAGAAAGTTGGAAGGAAGTCCAGATGTAATTATTGTCGGAGCTGGTGTTGCAAGCTCTTGCTTACACTCTTGGCAAGGCGACTGTCTTCTTCCATATTTATTTGTGTGTATGTACACAAGCTTTTAGTATCGTTGGTGGATCATAGGCTAGAAGTTCTAAAGGTTATTTGCTAATTTGTTTACGTGCATTTGCAGGAAGGTCGAAGGGTACATGTTATCGAGAGAGACTTAACTGAGCCCCAAAGAATTGTTGGTGAACTTCTACAACCTGGTGGTTACCTGAAACTGATTGGGTGAAGGTAAGCAAGAATTATTACAAATATATTATTGGTTTATGATGAGCATAGTTTCTAATTCTTATCCTCTAAAAAATATGTTTCCTGTAGATTGTGTAGAAAATATTGATGCGCAAAAGGTATTTGGATATGCACTATACAAGACAGGGAAAAGTAGAAAGATGTCCTATCCATTGGAAAGCTTTGATTCAGATGTATGCGGAAGAAACTTTCACAATGGATGTTTTATCCAGAGGATGCGGGAAAAAGCTGCTTCTCTACCAAAGTAAACTTTCTTTTCCCTTCATACAGCAAATTGGCATCTGAGGCTTCTTTCAATGCTGAAACAAACCTAATTCCTAATATTTTTCCATTTACAGTGTAATGTTGGACGAAGGAACAGTAATGTCATTGGTTGAAGAAAAGGGATCTATCAATGGTGTGCAATACAAAACTAAAAATGGCAAAGAGCTTCCTCTTTTTGCTCTGTTGACAATAGTGTGTGATAATCACGATTAACAAGGTCAAATTTTTCTTATCAAAACAAATAGCAGAGGAAGATTAATATATTGCGGAAGCAAAAAAGAAATTAGCAGAAGAAAAAAATAAATTAAGCAAAAAACTACAATATTAAAGAACTTACCTGAACTGACGGCGAGAACAACCACCAGCAGCGACCGGCTCACGGATGCGAGCAGCACAAAGATGAGAGAGCAGAACAAAGATGAGAACAAAAAAGAAATTAGCAGAAACAAAAAATAAGTTAAGCAAAAAACTAAAATATTAAAGAACTTACCTGAACTGACGACGAGGACAACCACCAGCGGCGATCGGCGCACGGAAGCGAGTAGCACAAAGATGAGACAGCAAAACAAAGATGAGGGAGGCGCGGCATTTTGAACAGGAAGCACAGATTGAAAGAAGAAAGAAGAGCCCATCGAAATAATGTTGGGTCTTCAACGATGAAGAGTGGCGGCGGCGGAGGTGGTGAAGGTGAAGAGCAACAAAGGCGGAGGAGGTGGAGTGTGAGATTGCGGGCGGCGGTGAAGTGGGAAAATCATGAGGAGACGAAGAGAAAAGAGAGAGGCGGAACAAAAGGGAGGCACGGATTGAAAGAAGAAATTTAGGGTTTTGTAATTTTGTAATTTACCTACCGATTTTAATTCGGTTGGTAAAATGTTAAAAAAAAAGGTTTAATTTCACCAACTGATTTTAATCGGTTGGTAATTTGACGGTCGGTAAACGGTTCTTATTCGGTTTGTAATCCAGGCGCCAAATACTCGCGCTTTAACAACCGAAATTTACTCGGTTGGTAAACGGTTGTAATTAATTTTATTCAATTTTGCCAAATTTTAGTTGCTATTGGGTTGTTAATCGGTTGCTATTTACCAACTGAAATTATTCGCTTGTTAATCGGTTGCTATTTACCAATCGAAATTGTTCGCTTGCAAAAAATCGGTTGGTATTTTTTAATTTTCTTGTAGTGCGTCTCGTCATCATAAGTATCAAAAAGACATTTAAAATATTAAATTCCATTAAAATAAAATATGAGTGTACAAAATTAGAATTTTACCCCAAGACTCAAAATTCTCAGAAATCCGAGAGTTTGACAGTACACTTTGTAAAATCTCATATCGAATATTGATTGAGATTTAATACAATATATAAGTTAGACCGCCTAACTACTTAATCAACTTGTATTAACTATTGGATGTGCGGTTAGACTCAAATCTAGTTGCAAGATGGTCGTGGCTTTCAGGTTGGTTCGTGAAACACTTGTTGTTCCAAGCAAAAATTTAGAGATTTTTTTTAGAGAAAATTGTGAAAATTTAGAGTTTATTAGACGTTGATGGATCAACTTAACAGGGGTTTATTTGGAAAAAATATCATAAAAGTTAAAATTAAAAATCGAATCCCTACCAAACTAGCTATCTTTTTTGAAATTTTCAATAGTTGCATGCTGAACCGAATCTTTGGACTCCATAAATGCTACCTACGACACCTTA
>CATIWJ010372870.1:0-41268 GCA_949640765.1 Croton laevigatus
TTCACATTCTCGTGCATTGTAAAACCAAATGCCATTCACTTCCTGGGAAGCATTTCGATATAAGAGATATGGAACCTGGACCTCGTACTCAAAATCCGCCAAAAGATTTTCAACCAAATTATCTGGTATCACCAACATCACAAAGCATGTTGATATAACGAAATTTAAAATCATAGGCATGTTATGAAAAGCACTGACATCATTTAAAATTTTCAACAAATTCAATAGTGACAATAACATGAAATTTGATTCAAGGTCTAAGAACTAAAAACTTCATTTATGATACCAAATGACAAGGTTAATATACAGTACAGAAGTCATTCTATAAGTTTTTGACACTTACATAAAGGTACTGAATGCTTAAATTAAGAACTGCACATTTGACAAAAGACCATGTAGCACCGTATGGTTTGCATATGAACTATCAGGTCCTTGAAGAAGTCAACTTCCACCAAATAAAGCACCTCAAAATTTTGTGTGAAAATCAGCGTTCAGGAGTCTGAAGCATGAAAGAGAACACTTACGCCGCATTTTAAGCTTTTTAAAAATAATAAATCTTGTAAGTAGTAAAGTTTAGATGCCCTTTTTTGTCTTTTGATCTATCAAACGCATCAACATCTTCTCTTCCAATCTCTCTACAACTCAGTAACTTTTAATGTCTATGTTAAAAAAAAAAACTGGAAATGTCAGTATGTATGAGTATGTGCGAAAATTTGATAACATCAAAGAAACAACAGGATGCTCAGAAAGTACAGGGTGTGGCAGAAGTATTGGGGTGAATTTATGAATTTGACCACATAAAGAGCAAGTTGAAGTTTAGAACTGATACTGATGAGTCGGCCGCAAAGTACAGGGGCAGAGGAAGTGTTGGGGAGAACTTATGCATTTGGTCACATAAAGAGCAAGTGGAAGTCTAGAGCTTATGCTAATTGATTGATTCAACACAACAAACAGTCCATAAACTAATAGGTAGCACTAATTAACAACATATTCAAAATAATCACAACCAGAAACTTCAATGCATTCAAGTGATTACCAAAACTGATATGACAGTCCAATCACTTAGATTATATTTTTAAATAATAAAAAAATAACAAACCAGAAGAGATCTAAAAGAAAACAATTAACAAGTATCACGGACCTGTATTCCGCCGATTCATCACGATAAACTGAAAACGAGGCTGCGTATTCCTTAACAAGATAACGAATCAAATGAATTAAGAATTCCAACTATTTTCAAAAGAAACCCATTCATAAATATAAAAAAGATTCACCTCTTGACAACGAAGAGAGATCCTTCCACGTCCTTACGACTCTGCAAAAAGGAAATTAGTGAGGTGAGAAACAGATAGAAAGAGTAAAATGGGTAAGTCCTAATGAGAGAGATTCGAATAAGACCCATTGGCTAATCTCAATGTTGAACTCGTAGAAGGTGACATGAGCTGCAGTTATGAGAATTTCCTCTACGAAAGGGTCGATTCGTTGAAGAACTGTTAAATTGAGCAACTTTGTGCTCTGCTGGTCTAAATTGGGCATCAATTTCCCATTCTGAGACATTTTCTGTTCCAATTTTCAATCTCCGACAACACGAGCCCTAGTTTTTTTGCTCAAGATGATAGACCTTTCGGATGATAACAGCGAGCACCCAGAGTTTGGTGTGTCTGATGATACGCAAGCTCGATTTTGTTTGGCAAAATATCTTTCAGGTCTTGAAAGTTTTAATGAATCTGCTGTTAGGTCCTTAGATTTAGTTACGAATAATCATAATTGCTATTATTCGAATCTGACGTCCTTCCATTCTTTTTTAATTTTTGGTTAGGAATAACAAATTATCTTTCATTTTATATTTAAATTATGTATTTACTTGAAATAAATATTTTAATTTATTATGACATTAATTTTAAATATTTAAATTATATTTATTACGCCTATTTATTAAGTAAAAAATAGTGGTTTGATTATATTATTTGAAAAAAATAATTTATTTTCCTTATTGTGCGAATAAATTAAATAATGTAAACAAAGTTAAAGTGAAAAATTGTAACTTAACCTAAAAAGAAACTTAATAAGGAAAAATTACAAAAATTTTGTTCCTGCATTTTAATTAATTAATCCTTATATTAAGTTTTTGTTTTCATAATTACCAAAACTAATCATATACTTAGTGGTTTTTTTAAAAGGGTATTTTCTTGAGTAATCACTAGTAAAAGAGAAGTAAACATTGCACCAATATAAGTGCTTGCTATAGTAGACTTCCCTTTCTTAGTGGTGGGAGAACTCATCCTTGCATTAAAAGTCATTGTTACCATTAAAGTGGCAACTAAAATGATTGTGTTTCTTGCATTTTTTGATTGTCATTGCCAACACTAATTATTAAGGTTTCAAGAGCTTGCTTCTCTTCAACCTTGTAATAGTTATTGTGTAGTGTATCAAATGCTGTGAATTGGTCTTAGTTCACGGTAATCACATCTATAGTTTCTTTGATTAATAACCCTGCAATCTGAAACAAAACAAGTACTCAATCCCCAAAAGAATTTTAGAATCAAATCAACAAACAGACGTCTTGATTTTCAAAACTTTGTATTTATATTATCAAGCATAATGTAAGATGACGCCACCCCTACATCCACCTTTACACTTTAAGAGATGTGAAAGACAGTTTTTGCACCAAGAAAAAGTCATGCCTTTGTTCGATGGACAAGTGAGATACTGAGCGTTTGGCACATTCAATATTTTCTGCATACTGAGTCAAAACTTCAAGACATGAGTTCTCACTTGGCGAGTTAAGATCGATACTCATACACCGATCAAGGTTAATTTCGGTCATTCTGAAAAATATAAATGTCAATTACTTTTGTAATTTTCCCAGAAAGGTTGAGCATAAAAAACGTGATTCTGATGTGTTAGTATGGAAAGAAAAAGAACCAAACTAATATTGTGCAATGAGAACTGAACATTTGATCCAGAAGATACTTTGAACATAAACTGCTAAATCATTTTATTTATTTGAACTTCAATAGCATCTTTTCAAAAGTTAAGGTAAATTTTTTCTACTTGGAATTTGATCAAATTTGAAACTCTAAGATACAATCTTGATTTGGTCACTCAGTTGCTTTGCCTTTACGCCGGCTACTTCCAGTTTCCACGAGATAACAAACCATTGAATCCACGTCGTCACCAAATATACTGTACGCCTCAATTGCCTGCAGATAGCTAAATCCCATTGACAGAACTATCTGCATACTGCTGCTTAGGGTAGCATCTTGTGATCCAGCTTCTCTTATCCCTTTCGTCTCACTGCCGGATGATCCTGTTTTTCCATATTCATTCAACTTTCGCGTAAGAGTTCAATTCTAATAACAAGCATCAACAGTACAACATATTGCCAGAGATATGGATTAAAGCTGTGTTCTGCAACAGCTTTTGGAGTACCTTTAGTGTTTTGACTAAACGCTATTTTTTGCAGCGTTCGGTAAAATATCTTTTAAGATAGCTTTTAGCTGTTTAAATAGCGTTTTATCAAAGATTAACCCACATAATTTTTAACTTTTTGTAAACAGCTACTATAAACAACTAACATTAAACGCTACTCAAACAACTAGTTTTGCCGAACACACCCTAAGAGGGCAAAGGACAATAAGAACAGAAAAAATAATGTACAAATTCAGAGCTAAAAAGACCATCTATTGTCCAGAGATTGGCATCAAACAGTTATGTACTTACTAGCTCCAGCGCCAGAGGATGATGGTTCAGCGCCAGAAGTAGATTCTTTGTGCCCAACTTGCTGCCTGAACTTGTCATTGGCAAGATACTCAGCCCGAGAAGCTTCCATAACCATCCGCTCAATTTCTTTCTCAGTGAGTTCAAGATCCGAGTAAAACCGCCCCTCGGCCAAAAGTGCCTGTCAGCACACAAGAAACATTAGCTACCTGAAAAGCCAAGCACAGAAGCATAAAATGAAAATACTTGCATTATCAATCTGCTGATCCTGCTGAGCTTTAATTGCTGCCTTGACCTGATCCTTGTCTACATTACTCTGCAGAGTAG
The DNA here is from genome assembly GCA_949640765.1 of Croton laevigatus. NCBI lineage: Eukaryota > Viridiplantae > Streptophyta > Magnoliopsida > Malpighiales > Euphorbiaceae > Croton > Croton laevigatus. The sequence continues at coordinate 4,048 of CATIWJ010372870.1, forward strand.
ATATCAAGTGTTAGTATACTGGTCATAATAATATCTTTTCTCACTGTAATGTCCCACCATTATAAAAAAAGTCAATGCTACAAGACCTATAAATCCCACAGAAAGTAAATAAGCCATTCACTTGATTGGCATTGCTAAACACATTATTCTTATTATTTTATCACTGCGTTGCTTTTACTTGTAATGAAAATAAGGGACATTGAATAAACACATTTTAAGTGGCACTTGCCGATAACATTCACAAACATCGGTGATTCTTCAACCTGCAGAAAGTAATTTCTATTGCATTTTTTTTATGAAGGGAAAAAAAGTTTACCTCATGTAAAGACATGAGGTAAACTTTAAGAAAATTGGATCTTCATATGTACCCTTGAGAGAGAAAACAAAAAGATACAAATGACTATGGCGGTTCATGGTTGTCATTACATGATGGAACGGCAATAAGCAGCAGAAACATACCCCTCTAAGACAGCTGAAACCAAGCCCCGCACCAATTGTCAGTCGACGTGGGTCAACAAGAGAGTTATAATGGTTACCATGGTGATAGCTTAGCCTTATGGGTGGTGTGTCAGTGTCATAGCTTCCATGGAAAATGTTGATAGGTTCTGCATCAATGCTTTCAGTAAGAAAGATACAGAGCAAGCTTAAATACATAAAAAAATTGCATTTCTACATAGCCAACCCCAACTATTTGGGACTAAGGCTTGGCGGTCATGGTTGTTGCGGTTGCATTTCTGTTGAACCAAAGCAGTACCTGTGCTATAGGAATAAATATGGATAGGCCGGTTGTACATTTCTGATAAAGCTTGGATCTCCATATTGTTCCCATAGACCTGTCAATTGATGGGGAGGTTAGAATCTACTCAAACCAACATTACCATGGCAACGATCCATAAAATAATGGGGCCAGTGAACCAATCAGATGGTATACCAATAATAGAAAGGGTTCCACAAAATGTCATATGCTCCAACATTAAGGGCATGATTCAAACTAGAGAGCATATATAGTCCCACCACCACACCAACCCAATTATCTTATTTCCACTTGTCTCTAGCAGTGTGATGTTGGGAAGGGGTTTTCCGTACCAACCAATAGGAGTATAAAAGAGGGGACATGCAAATACATATCACATGTTAAGTGTCATAAATCTGTAACAAAAGACAACAGGGACAAATATCTCAAACAATTCTGCACTTAAAATCAAGGTTTGAACATCAGTTCATACTTCATACATCGCAAATCATCCAACTCATAATTGGTATTTATTGTACAGGAATGATATTATTTCAAGATAAGCCCCTGAATCGAAAAAAGGAGAATAATCTTCTGCTGTTATGATTCTTCCATATGACGATTCCTGCCGAGACTGACACAGTAAATAAACCATTATGGACAACCAAACTAAAGCAACTACCCGTTCTAACACTTGCCTAAATCTTGTCTTTTCCTACTGAATTTCATGGAGTCATAAATCACCACCCAACAAAGAATAGTTCTGTTTGTGTTTATTTCATTAAAATTTGATTAGAGCAACAAAAACATTATTTTGTTTCAGAGATCACAAGTGTTAAATTGAGGTTAAAAGAGAGGAAAGCCTTTCATACTCCTACCCTTGCGTGTTTAAATACTTGACCAGCACATTTTCTACTTTTTAAATGAAATAAACTTCATTTTATAAAATTGTGGAAAGGAATTTAACCAACCTGAAGGGTTAATATTTACAAGATTGCTTCTTGTATATACACGGAATTTTTTTACAAAATTGTATATGAATTTAGGGCAAAAAAAGAAATTAAGCGCATCTAAGTTACAACTCTAGAGCCACACACATACTACTCAGTGTTGCTTGAGTTAAAAAATTAAACAGCATAAAAGTAAATAAAGGGCAAGTGGAAAATAAATCCAATTATATCCTGTGATTTGTATTTCAACAAAGCAATTTGATATGGATATTGGAACTATTAAAAACAGATTGCAATAAATAATTATCTTGTGTTTCTTTTAGTAACTCTGTATTTTTTTTTTAAAAAGAAAAAAAAAATTTACTCCAGAGAATGCATGCAATGCAAAAGTAGGCAGGATCTAAAACACATTCTACAAAATTTCTCAGCAACCAAAATTTCATTTTCAAGGACAAGATAAACTGATGACCATTAAGTGAGATAACTTATCACTTAAGCAAATATTGAGCAAGTCAAAAAATAATTATATAATTGTGCAAATATATATAGCCTCAGAAGTATCAAGAAAAGACTCCAAAAAGTGAGCTATAAAAAGACCAGATACACAAGGTGCATTCCATTTTTCTGCATCCACTGCACAAAAGAAAAATTGAAATGCCAAACTTTATATCATATTCATACCTTGTCTCTTCTCTTCCTCTTACAGTACGATGTAAAGCCTTCCGTAATAAACTGAGAGAAGTGGTCCCTTTCTCGTTCCTGAAAACCCACAAAAAACAGATTAGGAAAGAGATTAGCACAGAAGCATAGCATAGAAAATCTTTACATAAAAATAATGGAAACATATAAATAACATTAAATATTTGCTCAGAGTTATTTTATGAAGTATAAAAAGAAATCAAAATTATTTAATGTCATCATTCAGATAATAACATGAAAGTTGGTCTCAAATATACATTGAACTAGATGAAAAAGGCAAGAGACAAAAAAAAAAGAGAAGAGGAATGCCAGATACAACGAAAGATCAAACAATAACATCCTCACATGCAACCGCATATTAATAATCTGAAGTTCCTTTCTTTCTGTAACATTTATGCTATTCCCTTAAGTGCATAAACGAACTTGAGACAGAACAGCATTTCACAATCAGCAAATTGGAATTTTGAGACTATTGTTAAAAGGAAATATGTGCGATCTTATCAGCCTATTAAAGTAAAATTGTTCATTGACACTCAATGAGCCACATAAAAACCAATCATATACCAAACATGATAATCAGCTAAAAAACATAATGTGCTTCAAAATCCAGTTTCACATAAATAACATTGAACTTGAGCAATGAGTTCACAAGAATACTCAAATAGAAGAATCAGACAAATTACCATGTAATCTATGCACATTTGCCTAGTCAAATCATACGCTTCAGAATCCCCATATACTTGATCTGCAACAGCGCGGAAGAGACAATTCCCATCCTCCAGCATCCTTTTGACTTCTAACCCTTTAGACCGCCTTATATCTATTTCAAATTGGCGTTCTCTTTCCTGGAATCAATACAACATGACAATGGAATATCAAACAATTGTATTAATAAAAAATCTATGGCAAAAAAAAAAAAAGAGTTGCAATGTGATCGAGACCATAAGACCACGTAAACAGCATAAGTTTCACCAGTAAGAAGAAAAAGAAAAACATGAAAGCTAATCAGATAGAGGATATTTAGATAATAAATCTAACAGCCCGAAAGATTACAACTGATTTTGATGTTAATAAGAGTAATAAAAGGACAGGAGAAATAAGGACCATTAACAATGATATTATTTTTTAAATGCATGTTAGCATGGAACAACTTGCTTCATTTAATGTAATAACAAGTACATAACCTAGTTGTTAAGTAGTCTAAAGCAGGAACTGACCAAATCATCATAAGAAGAAGCAAAGCAAGGGTTCTGCTCATCAGCGCTATTATATCCCTCACTATCACCATGAGACCTAGGAGAGGAAGGTCGTGACCCAGATGGTGAAGTTCTCGTAGAAACAACATGCCAAGGACCTGCTCTTCTTGATGATCCATTACGCACAGAATTTGAACTTCCCAGTACAGATCTCCTGAAGTTTGAGTTTGAATTCGAAGTTGTTGAAAGAGGTTTTGGGGGTGGCACTGGAGGAGGCGGCGGATGCGCATTTCCACTGCCAACGCCTGGAGAATCACCACTTGAACCTTCAGTCTCAGCAGCAGGTCCTTCCAGTATCCTCAATCCATCATTAACCAATATCTCATCATTAGCAATTTCATCATTCAAAATTTCACTCCTATCACCATGTAAACCCTCCATCAAAAGCTCATCACTTCTTGATGCCCTTTCACTCTCCAAGGACTCATCAACAACAATGACTTCCTGTCCTTCATCACCAGTTTCCTCATCTTCCAGAGCTGAAAGAACCTGATGATTAGCTGTAACCTGTGTCTCTGACCGAGCAGTTGTCGAGGATCCTGCTCGGCTATGGCTTGAGGAAGAGGATCCACTACCTTTTTGAACCAAGATCCGAGTCATTGATTTCAATGTTTACTATTCTCAATTACTGAAATCCAAATGCCAATTTCTTGTCCCCAATTGACCCAAAATTAGAGATAGAGACAGACCATAGTAATCACAGGTTTATCACGAGTTCTTGCCTTGGGTGCAGTGATACCAACCCCTTGGCTGAAGGAATTCTTCCAGCCCAGTGCGTTCAGCTCCTCGTCACTGTGAAATGATCTCTGCATTCCCCTAACAATTCTCATGAGACCCAGACCTCCAACTTTTAAACAATAATAACCTTCTCTAAGTAATTTTACCCGGAACAAGAAATCCCAAAATTCACCTTAACAGCCTCAAGCTGCAACCAACATGATCCAATTTCCACGATAATCAACAAAAAACAAAACCAAAAGTTTCCATCTCAAAACACGCAAGCAAATAATTCAAATCATTTTTTCCCGACAATAAACTTAGTTTCAAAGTTGGAAAATTCAAGAACATTTGGAAAATTCAAGAACATTCATTCAAACTTTGATCTTTTTCATCACTAGATAGGGGAAAAATGAACTTCCACAAAAATGCTCCAAGCTCACTAATTAGCTAATAACTCTGAAGACAATACCATTATGTAATACTCAATATGGTCCATTTCATTCAAAGACATGAAAATCAGGAAATTAGTGAAGCCAAGGCTTAAAATCTTTCAAGAAACAGAATAATAAAAGTAAAACAAAAACAAGCTTCGAACACTTTTCTTCTCTAATGATTGGTAGCAAAGAATCAATGGAATCCCACAAACCACAAAGTACAAACGATAATAATTTAAATAATAAACAAATAAAGAACGATCAAAAAGATCAAATAGAGAACAAAAGCATAGTAATTAAATTGAAATCAAGAAAGGAATTCTACGAAAAAGGAAAAAAACCATAAAGTTTGACTCAGCACCAAATACTCACCTCAGAAAGAAGAAGAGATTAGAATTACAAAAAGAGGAAAATCCAACGCCAGCTGTTGAGATCTGCAAAAGCTGAGATACAAATAGCGAGAGATGGATTGATTAGGGTTTTTAATCAAAACGATAACAAAAAGACGATTACTTGGTAGGAGAGGAGAGAGTGTTCTATAGAGAGAGAAAGAGAGAGAGAGAGAGTCCTTTCGGAGAGAGAGAGAGAAAAGAGAGAAATGGGAGGCTGGCTTTTAACGGAGAAGGGAAAGGTCATCTGTACGTGGACTCTACCATAGCAGACGGCCGGTAAACGACGGGACTACACGTGGCAACTTCACCACTGTGTTTCGCACGTGTGTGTATAACATTTTATTCTTTACTTGTTTCTCTATGCTTCATTGCTTCTCGTAAAGAAAAACCGAGCCGATTTTTCAGTTAACAGACTAGTTTGGTTCGATTCACAGTTTGAAAAGTGGCCAAATCAATGATATTCGGGTCAGTTTCGGTTTTTTGGTTAAAAATCGAACTAAACTGACTGCCGAATCGAATCAATGGTGAAAACTAGGAAGTTTAATGAGAATACCTAAGCCTTTGTTTGGATCCATAATTGCACAAGAGGAAAGAAAATCAAACTAAACTGAGGTTGGACCAAACTATCGGTTCTCTCATAATGAAAATCGCTAATTGGACCAAAAAGTACTTGAACTTATTCCAAATCGAACAAAAAATATCGGTTTGGTTTGATTCAGTTTAAAAAAAACCGATAATAACAAATTAAAAGGAAAAACCTGCTACTAATTTTCCAATATACTTATCAAAATCAAAATTAGCTTTCTTAATTGAAAAATTGAGTTGGCTACATTACGAACAAGAAATTTTTTTAAACTGACTTCCCAACTTAATCCAACACTAATTTGAACATTTGAATGAAAAATAATAATAAAATAATTGAAGTGACTATACTAATAATCAAATAATTTCTGGTGATGGAGACTAGTGGAAGAACTTCGTTTGGAAGTTTGATTCTCTTCTCCTCTAAGGAAGCTGAGGCTGAAAATTGTTTTTTGGATAGAATCGGCATCTTGGACTGGAAAATGGATTGAATTGATTGTCTAGTGTGAAAACCGATATTGGCTATAGTCAAACAATACCGGTTCGAATCAAATCGGGGTAGCAAATTTTGATATTCATAGTCACAAGGAGCCACACAGGGGTCCAACAGTACGCGCCTACTCATTACACCTCCCAAAAGAATCAATTGAATGTGTTGCGAGTTTGGACATTTTCATTATCGTTCCAAGCACGCAAAGAACGTTAAAAATACGCGCTACTAATTATCCGTAAAGGTTGTTTTTGCTTTTTTTTTTTAATTCAAAACGACTCTAATATAGAAAATTATTTTATGTAGTCACCAACTTAATTTTTATTTTTACATAGAAAAAACTAGGGTAAAACATATATTTTAAAATTTAAAAGTATTGATAAGGAATCAATTATACAGTGATTTTAAAATATAAAAAATCATTTAATTACGTTATAATTGTGAATATTTAAAAATTATCATTTTAGTTTTTTAGTCATCACTTAAATCTAATTTCGCTCATCTGGCTGTGTATATTATCATTGATTAAATTTATAATATTAATTATTGGGATTTATAATAAATTGTATGGTAAAAGACAAAGAAAGAAATTTTCGTGACAACAAATAATTAATACACACTATATTTTATATATATATTAAAATCCAACCGAACCTCACAACACATGGAATAACGCAATTGGCAATACAAATGGATACATACACAATAATAAACAACATGCATTCAAATCCTTCAAAGTGCCACAGCAGACAACATAATAAGAAACAGTAACATTGCTGCGGTTATAAAGGAAGCCACAATTGCACTGGTTGAAGACTGGCAAAAATCCGTGAATTGGTTACATATTGCTATCCAATTCGCATCAGAATTCCCATTATGAGCTAAGTATGCTATTGAAGCTGCCGCGGAAGCAGCCGCCACCGTCAGAGCCATCGCCACCTACTCCCACCACCACATCAACAATTAGTCCTCAATCTAATATCTAATTAATTAAATATAATGATGGATTGAATCTTACAGAATCACAGATGATAAGGAAAAGCCTAGGTCCCCTTGCATGAGGCCGGACAATGCACACTATAGAGAAAGGCAATGATAGCACCAGATACCCACTAACTATGCCCATTGCAAACACAAAAAACCTGCAACCACTCAATTTTGTATAATTAGCCTGTGTTCGGTCACAGATTTTCAATTAATCTTTAGTGTTGAAACAGCTAGTTATGAAAAGGTAACCACTTTAGATTAGCTTTTAGCATTATATAAAAAGCTAAATACTACCGCAGGAAAATCTAATTTTGCTGAACTCGTCGTTAGTCTCAAACCATAATATATGGGATTAAACATGTAACACAGATCACTACAAATATTTGTATGTACAAATACCTGAAAGTGTCAATATCATCATACTCAGCATGAAACTGGAAGAATTGAGTGAAGAAAGGAAGAGTCTGCTCAGTAGTACCCATGATGGCAGTAGCAGCTAAACCAGCAGCAATGGCACATAACCTTATAACGAAATCAAAAATGGCCACACCCTTTTTCCATCCTCCTCTCCTCAAGGGGGTAGCTTTAGTAGTAACTACAGGAGCAGGAGCAGCTGCTACGCCCTTTCCTTTAGTATCTGTCTTTGGGTCTTGAATATTGATGGCTGTTGCTTCTCCACCTTTCCCGGAGTCCATTGCAACTGGCAGGCAGTATATATTACAATACAATAAATGTTTTGTTTTGCTGACGAAAATAGCTTTGCACGGTACTTCCATTAAGAGAAAACCAGTTTTATAGGTACTAGGAATCATAGTTAATGGAGTAGCTATAAGCATTAGCTCAGGTGTTTAAAAAGAGGAGTGGTTGCTAAAGCAGCTAACTTGCTCCACTATTTACACAGGATTCCAGAATCTGCATTGTTGTTGGTGGAACGGATATGCTCAAACATATTTTTGGTTCCTAGGAATCCTAAACCAGATTCTAAATTAGTATGCTCCTGATATGATGACAGGTGCTCAAATTAGCACACTATTTTATGTTTTGATGACATTTATTCTAATCTAACCATTTAAGCATTCTTTTTTCTCAAATTAATGCAGTTCCTGTTTCAGTAATGCAGCACAAATTTTATCCCATGAGCATTTAGTCATATGTAAATTTCAGATTTACATTTTTCAAATTTAATTTCAGAAAGAGGGCTAACATGAAAATTTATGATAAATACAGCAAAGGTAATAATAAATCATTTCATTGATTGAATTTCTTTCTGGGTGATAAGTTTATCACAATCAGGTAAACCAGTTTACTTACAAATAAAAAATTAAAAAGAAAAAGTCTGTCAATCATAAGGCCTTCAGCAGAGTTTAACTGGGGTATAAAAAGGGAAAGAAAAGAAATGCACTCATCCTATAATACAAGCCGCAAATGCCATCTCTTTTATTTTACATAATTCATTGTACAATTAGCTAATGAGAGAGAATCACTTTCAAAATCTGCGGAAATCGCAGTTGGTCCGCTGTGCTAGTGATAAGTGTAAAGAATTTGCTTACAACAACTATAAACACATTCTACGCCCGAATGCTCAATCCACGTTCAGCAAGTGCTTCACGCACTTTACGAGCAGCTTCTGCAGTATCATTAAGAGGAGGATAAGACCAGCTCTCTGAAATCTGAAAGACAAACAATCATAAGATAAGAGTCAGGGATGAACTTCAATATATGAACAACCTAGAAATTGAGGGGATTAGAGAAAATAAATCCATCCCGTGAAAGGAAGAACGTTTCCAAATAAGACAGACCTTAGGCCAGAAAAGCACCTAATCATATACAGTAACAGAAGTTCTGAACTCATTTTACACGCATTTTGCTTCCATTATTTTGAGGAAGTTAAAGCACAGAAATATACCATTTTCCCGGTAATCAACTGTATGTAGCCTGATTTTAAGTTGAGCACGAACTAGAAGAAACGATAACCAAAAAATCCGACAAAGAATTTGCATGAAAATTAACTCCTGATGATTGAAAATCTTCTATGATACTTTTTGTTTTCGTAGGGAAATTTGTATTTCGGATTCTCTGTTACAGAGCTCGCAGGTATAACAAGTCTGTTAGCAGACAGGTAAAAAGTAAACTTCCTTGTAAGTGTAGAAAAGCCAACTCTGGGTTACGTGTTGAAAAAGCAAGTCTCAGAGGTGTACGGACCTATAGGGCCAACAGAAAGCCACTCATTTTTGCCTAGATTAAGTAATCTCTATTTTATTTTAGTGTTGAAAGCAATCAATGAAAGTGCATGGGAGAAGGTTCGATTCATTGAAGAACCAGATCTCAAAGTGCCATCTGTCTGTGTGTGTGAGATCTTGGCCCTGCCCTTCTAGAAAAGGAACAATATTAAGCTCTTGGGATGAAGAGGATGTAAGACATGGAAGTTAAGGGAGAAAAAAGAAAGATGCATATCAAACGCAGTGTTCTAACAAATCAAAACATATTCCACAGCAGCAAACATGCTTATTCTATACAAACAAACGATTATTCATGTTGAACTACTGATGAATGAATAATTAGCAGTCTTGGATCCCATGAATATTGTTGGAAAATAACTCATTCAAAGGACAAATAACATCGGCATTCACAGAAGTAAATTTATTTTATGACCATAAATTGCTTAGCCAACTCATATCTTGCACTTTCTGATCAAAAAAAGGAGAAAAAAAAAATCCAACCTCATGTTTGTTTGTTGTGTTTTTAAAGAGGAAAGGAATGTTGGATTTGGAGGGATGCAGATGGAAAATAGGAAAATACTTGAAGATAAAAGGAAATAACTAAAGATGCATATGATACAATCATCCATGAGATATGATAAGGTGGGAAAAAATTATATAGAATAGGTGGAGCTGTCAAACTGTAACTAACTGCATGCAGCTATAATGAAAAATAGGTGAAAACAATGTTAAACTTAGAAGGCTCTCCGAAGATGAGAGAGAGAGATAGGACAAATGATTTACTTACATCTTCAGAACCTGCAAATGGCCGAACCACCCCTCGCTCACTCAAAGATTTATGAAAGTCAGACATCTTCCACGTACAACGCTCAGCTCCCATAATGTATACTGGTTTCCTGCATGAATAATTTTGGAGTCTTAATTCAGTTTGCACTATTTTCAATGGCTCAACAAAAGCTAAAATGCCTAGCCTTGAAAACAACTGCTCACCAAAAGCAATTGAAACGTTAAAGAACATTAAGAATGTCAAAATGAAGATTCATAATGCAGCAGAAATTGATAGCAAATAGAAAACAAAACCCTAAAAAAGTTTTCAAATAAGATAATTGGAATCAACCAAGGATAAAACTTTCTCATGCATACCCTGTGCTGCATGCCTCACTTATCATACTGACTGAATCTGCTGTAATAACAAATGCATCTGCCCAAGCTAAATTTCCCATATGCGGATTAGGCCCTGAAGACAATTACATTCAAGCCTCATGAAAATTGTCAAGAAATATTTTGACTTAACAAAAGTTTCAAAGTTATAAGAAAGATACCTTCACCCTCCCAGATGTAAACTTTTGAATTATTTTTGAGTTCTTTGATTATTATGTTGGAAACCTGGATGAAAGAAAGAGAAAGAAAAACAAAACAAATATTAGGGCAGGCACATGAAAAACCAAGAGAAATAAGTGGTAATACCTTTTCAGGCGTCCTATTTGAGAAAGATATTCTGACACTCCCACAGGTATCAAGTACACTAAGTAGATTGGAAGTTAGCTGCTTTGCAAGGTCAGCCCCATAGCGACAACAACCTATAAAAAATTAGGGGGTACTTGAAACAAATATGAGGAAAACAAACAAAAATGCGCATACACAACTTAATATCAAATTCCATGTAATAATAAAAATTGTGAAAAAATAAATAGATAAACGAGGAAAAGAAAAGTAGCACTTTCAGTTTGTAGTTTAACATTTAGGATGGATGGTGCGCACATAATGACAAATTAAAGTGAATTCATCGAGCTATGAAAAAAGCATCTCCAAATTAAAAGGAAATACAAGGTATAATTTTAGTTACCTGTTGGTCCGCCAATGTTAACCACCAATAAGGGCTTTGGCAGATATGCAAATTCATCATGCCACATGATAGCAGCAGCGCGAAGTGCAGCAAAATCAATTTGATGCAAGGCTCCCAGAGTCAAAACCTAGATTTTAAAAGCACACAGCATGGATTACAAGTTCCAATATTTGGTAGTAGCTAACATAAGACCAGGGTAAGAGTTTGACTACACCAAACTGTAAAGGCAATATAATATGAGGATACTTACTACATGTTTATCAGGAGGTTCAGAAGGAGTAATCCACTTTCGGATAAACCGAGGAACCTTCTCTTGTGCTTGAGGTGTCAAAGGATAATAATCATGGCGTGGAGTGATCACCAGGTCGAACCTGTTCAAATGTGACCTTGGATGTTGTATCTGTGAGAAAATAGTCAATAGAAAAGAAAGCTAAGAAATCTAAAAATTAGTATGAAGAGAAGATCGAATAATGTTCAACAGGAGTTTGAGAGTCTATAGCTGCAATTGAAGAACACTATAGAGTTCATGTGTGTAACATATAACAGGTTCAAGCCTTATACATGGATATAAACATGCATATCTGATAGAGAGATCCTCCAACATTCAAACTACAACACCATCCAATTATATCCAACGGTAGCACGAAAGTACATTTTATGAAAAGGCTTCATATTATAGCAGTTGTCAAGGCAAAATACAATATTTTGGAGGTTATACGCTTAGAATATATCAAACTCATCTATTTCATTGTTGTCTCATGCACCAAATATGAAAGTTTAATCATTTGCAAGTCTATGTGACAATCAGCATCTACATATAAAAGCAATCGAGTAGGATTGCAGGTACCACCTCATGTTAGGCTAATCAGAATCATAATTGATTTTCACGTATTGGGTTTCTTGACCATTTGTGTTCAAGGGACGATGACTTCAAAGAAATTCTACCTTAAACAGTGTCGAGCATGAAGAAATATTGATTCCAGTAGCAGTAATGAGGTTCTACAAACGTTAGAATATAGCAGCTAACATGGCACAAATATATCCAAAGAGAACATTTATCAACAAAAAAAAATGGAGTGAAATTCATAGTAAAATTGATCCCAAGTTCCCAACAGGAGTTAAATTAATGCAAAGGCAATAAAGGTCCTCCATGCTGCTCATTAGGCAAAATTGACCATATCAAATGCACAAATTAGACATTAAACCAGAATACCAGTGTTCTGGATATGTGATGCATATTCTGAGTACATAAATAACAATTTAATTGACAGTAAGAGATACAACATACCTGAACAACAAAAACATTTTCTGACGCTAGACGTTTTATGGAACTTGCAACAGAAATCGTATCTCTGCCAGATGCAACCACCAATAAAGGACCATCCCTGGAAGATTAAAGCTATTATTAGCATTTGCAGCTGGACAATATTACAAAAAGGAAAAAATAAATGAAATGTAGCGCATTTTTAGCACCAGCTACAAAATAAATGAAATATAGCACATCTTTAGGAGCTACAAAGCTAAGGTCAATTCACACAACTACAGGCAAAAGCACCGATTACTTTCATCAAGCCTGTAGCATAAGACCAACAACTGTTTCCCGAAATTAAAAAGAAATCCCTTATAACCACAAAGCACAAGCAAGCCATACCAATGACCTAGAAGACAAAAAAAATTTGTGTTGATTCTAACCACTGAGCATTCAATCTTCTTTGACAAATTAGAATGCCAATCTGTTGTCGGGATTATAAGCTTAATGCTTCTGGCAGGCTAGGAATGAAAAAAAGAACTGAGAAGAGGTAGACAGCCAAACTTCAATGCTTTAGAATAGAATCACCAGATATTCCTTTGATGCTTAAAATGATACATTTCAATTCATTCTACATACTATGAAAAAGACATGGCAAAAGTTAGAAATTACAGTTTCTGAAACAAGAAACTACTCCTAGCGCAGAAATGTTATCACACTTACATTGCATATTTTTCTTTGTAATAGTACAGAGAAATTCAAACAAAATAATCGTGATTACAAATAAAATCATATGTTTGACACTGTATGCATATCCCTTCAAGAGCAGGGAAGCCAATTGAATTTGAAATACTTACTATAATTCACATGTTTTAACATAAAAGGGAAGAAACGGATTGATATCATTGGCAACCATATATAAATTTCATTTTTTATCTCCATTATAATTTTCAGATCCCCAAAACAAACAGTTCAGCGAAGCATTCAATTTCAATTGTATCACGTTTGCATATATAAATCCTTGTAGAAAGGCAACCAATTCAAAGAAATAAAAAGAAAGGTTGGAATAAGAAGTTTACTTTTCATATGTCTCACGAGCCATGTTAACTATCTGCTTAACATCAGCTTCTAAAACCGCACATAAACCGACACCACCACCATTCTCCGAAGGAAATACAGTCAATTTTCTTCCTCGAACAGCAATCAAAAGTCGCAAGTAATTATATAATTGCCTTACAACATAGTCTAACTTCTTGTGAAGTGAAACCGGAACCCAATGTAGCCATTCATTAACTCCTCCTCTCGGTCGAGTAACTCGCTATGTCAATAGAAACTCAAAATTAAGACTAAGATAACAAAAATAAGCTTCGGTTCTCAGTAATTAGCAATACTTACGTATAAAACATGATGATCAGAGAGGCCGAGGGCGCGAACTAAGCCGATGCTCTGGTTCTCAGAACCGGGAAAACCGTTGCCAATAACGGCGGCTCGTCTTATAGCGTTATTAACACCAGTTTCGAAGATCTCCGGGACGCCCGTAGTAAGGGGCGGTGGTTCCGGTAGCCTAATCGGCCTCATGGATGGATTTTCAAAACCCTTAATTGACTAAAAACTGATGAATTCAATATGATATTGTAGTACTAGATTTGATTGAAAAGAGAAATTGTTTTTTGTTAGAGTTTGTTGATGGGACTGTTTCAAATCTGCAGTTGGGAAGAAGAGGCAGTTTCTTTTCCTCTATTCTTGTTCGGGTGGCTTTCAACGGGTTAATAAACAATTTCTCCTTCAACTTTACCACATGCTGCAGTTTTATCCCAATCAAGTTCTCCTTTTTTCAAAAAGACAAATAACCTTTTTTTATTATTTTTTTAGGACAAACTAACGTTTTTCAATTAACTTGTACGCGATAAAAATATTTGTTAATTTTCAAAAAAAAAAGTTATTTAAATATATTTTTAATTATATATATTTAATTATTAAAAATAATAATAAATATTTTATAATATAATATATTTTAAATTAATTATTTTTTAAATAAAATTCATTATTTTGTTAGTTTCATTAAACGAAAATTAAAAAAATTCTTTACTTTTTGATTGTCTCTTTTTTGCTGAGGAAGAAGAGTCAATTAGAAACTTAATTGAACTATCCTTGTCTATTTAAAAAGTTATATATTTATATTACTATGTAAAATTATTAGTTAAATTATATTATATTAAGATAAATAATTTTTTTTCTTGTTAGTTTAGAATATTTATTTTTCTTATTAGATAAGTAATTTGATTTTTTTTGTTAGATTATAATATTTATTTTACTTATTAGATTAGGTTTAAGATTTTATTTTACCCACATAAAGTATATTTTGTTATTTTGGAGGATTTTTTTTTTATATATTTTTCAGCCAATAATATTGTATTTTCCAAATTTCATTTTGGATGTCTAATTTCGTATTCGCTTGGAATTAATAGAGTTTGGATGCATAATCTCTATTCACTTGAAATCAACAGGTTATAGATTTATCTTGTTTCTTTATACTTCCACTGCATCACTTTTTTTGTTCCCTATTTTTATTTCTAATATTTATGAAATCTTTAAAATATAGAAAAACTTTTCAAATAGTGAAATATCTTTTAAAAATTTATTTAATGGTAAAATTAAATCAAATAATACAACATAATACTTTTAAAACTTTTAAATGTAGAAATAATTTAAAAATTTTACAATTTATTGAAAGATAAATTATTTATAAATTTAAATTATATTAACATTAAAATTAATTATTTTGGTATTTAAATTTTTAAATTAAAAATATTTTGATCATAAAATTTTAAGAATAATTATATTTATTTAAAAATAAATAAATTTTTATTATTTATCGGTAAATTATACATTTTTTAAGTTAAATTAGAATTCGAACTCTGTTCCAGTCAAGTTAATAAACTTTAGATATTAAAGATAGCATAAAAGCTTGAAAAATTCAATTGTGTATGGTTAAAATTCTAAGTATTACATATGTATTTCATTGGTATTGCACGTTAAGGCATAGTCTTGTCATAAGTACATTTTTATAATCTGGATGTAAAATCAAGTTTAAATCTCGAACTCCGACTCTAAAAGGAAAAAATACTATTTAATAATTGTTCACCCTTTTTTTGAATTTTGGTTAGTTTAACATTTAAACATGAGCAAGTTTTAGTTTAAATTAATAATTAATAAATATGAATATTCATTATAAAATATATTTATTATTTAATTAATACGAACAAGTTAATTTAATAGTGGACTAGATAAGTTTGACTTAATGAAGCAACTATTATGAAAGTTAATATACGTCAGATTCTTTATGTAAATTCATGTATATGTGGAATAACGGTTTCTAACTGGTGGTCGGTTATTAAATTGGGATGCGATGGGAAGTTATAGAAGTGATCGATTACTAAGTTAAGAAGTGCTTGTCTATTATTGAGCTAAATGGGCGAAGTGATTGATTCCTAAGTTAAGATGTGCTTGTTGATTATTGAGCTAAATGGGTAATTATCTTAAAGACGTGGTGTTGAGTTATCAAGTAGTTGGTCAAGTTTTCTCTGAGTGTTGTGGATACATGTGCAAAAGTGGATTTTAGGTAAAAAAGACTATAATTAAAAAAAAAAAAACACTAATCTCGAATTAAAGTGGATTTATAGACTAAATTTTTAAGAAGTGGAGAAAAAATATATAAATAATAACTAATTTTTAAGGAAAAGCCTAGCTGTTAATGATAAATAAATAAATAATGCATAATCAAAATAATTAATCAAAAGAAGCAAGAAAACAAAGAAAAACTAGCTCAAAAGGAAGAATAAGGGTGAAAAATTAACCACAAATCTTAGATTTGAAATAGCACAATGCTTGTTGAATACTTTGATTCAAATTTGACCATAGATTTATTCATGCGATGAAACAATTGACAAAAACATCATAAAAATATAAAAAAATGAAGCAACAAACAGAAAGTAAATAGGTTATAAACTACTTATAAAAAGCCAAAAAAAAACAAGATTATCCACAAGACATAATGTGATCTTAAACCAGTAGTAAACACAAAAATGAAACTTGAATTGAATAAAAATAAAAGAATTCTTTGAGTTTACTGAGCCCGCAACCTAGGATTAAACTCTAAACTTACCTACATATTTGATTTGAATTGAAGATCTGAGCTGAATGTAGTTCCAGATTACTGTAAAGGATTTAATTAAACTTTATTATTTGTCTCATCCAAAAATCCACCCTGCCCATTAAACTTTTCATTGGGTGGAGTAGGGCATTTAGTTACCCATTATTTCTATGTGGAAGTATAAGAGGAAAAATAATGATGAAAAAGTTAACTCTATTTATTTAAGATTATTATGTATAGTACACATATTAAATTTGTTTCAAGGGCTTCTTCAAGCAAGGGAGTCGCGTATTGCTAATTTAGTGGTTGAGGTTGATAATCTCCTGGTGGTGCATATTATGAACTCGGCATCACCAGCTCCAATTTTTGCTTTAAATTTGGTTCTTAATATTAAGCAGAGATTGGAGGGTGGTTATCAATCATGTTTATAGGGAAGGTAATACATATGGTTTACATCTCCTTTGGGATTGAGAGTTGATTTTATCGTTGGAAAATTTTTCTCAATTGTTATGGTCATCTTTTTCGCAGCTTGTTAAGCAGAGTGGTTCTTCTCAAGAAGAGGTAGGATTCTGTGTTTGTCTTCTTTGGCAGATATGGAAGTTGAGGAATAGTTTGATTTTTAATAAACTTCATATGTATGCAAATGAAGTGATTAGCTTGGCTTTAGCTAACTGGTCAGAATTTAATGAGGCACACTGTGGTGAGGAGAATACTACTGCAACATCAATTATGTCTAGTCCAACTCATTCGCTCAACGACATGCAGATGCGATGGATTCCTCCTCCTTCTCAATATTTGAAATTAAATATTGACGTTGCAATTGATAGAAGAAGTAGAGTAGAAACTTTTGCTATCGTGGTGAGGAACATGAATTCTAAGCTTGTTGATTGGAGAGTGGCCAGATTTCCTTACATGCATAACCTGACTTTGCTAGAAGCTCTTGCAATCAAATTGGCTTTGGAGCTTTGTAGACAGAAGCAATTTGAATGGTGCATAGTGGAATCGGATTGTAAAGTAGTAGTTGATAGTATAAATGGAGTTAATCAGGTGGGCTACCATACCATTCGTTTATTCATTGTCGTTATACACATAGGTCATGTTTAGCTAGAGTATCTTTAGTTGACAATTTCTTTTGTAATCAATATGCTAAGCCAAAATTACTACAATATAATATATTTAAATGAAATGGAAGAATGTTTTATCTTTGATATATATATATAGAGAGAGAGGCTGACTGGTTGGCTAGAATATAAAAAATTAGAGAATGAAATATTCGCTAATCTAGCAAATTAAATTAGTTATAGGGTAGATGGATATAATATTATTTAAATTTTAATATAGTTATTTAAAAGCTATCACTTAATTATTCAAAACTTATCACTTTATTAAAAAAAAAACTAAATTTATCATTTATCTATAATAAATTATTATTTAAAATTAATCATCTCTCAATATTAAAATATATTTTAAAAAGTTTTTGCACCCATTGTCTCATACACTTAAAACAAATTCAGAGCAACACATATTTGATAATTAGCCTATTCTGATCCAAAGTTCAATTTAGTTAAATTTAATTCATTTTATATTTTGGTATATTTTCACATATAGTCTTTTAATTTATTATTTAAGAAAAAAATCCTACATGCAATGTGACTAATCAAGCTCATTAACCTAAGAAAGGTTAATCTACGTGTTTATATAAAATAAAAAATTATTTTACTAATAAATTTTAATAATAAACATCACTGAAACATCTACAAAAAAGAATATTTTTTATTTTATCAAGAATTTTATTAAATACAAAAGCATTTAATAGTAAATTAGTTAAAAAGCTATTATGTAAAATCTATGTTGGGTGCCGCTATTTCTAAATTAGCTTTTGCTATTGTAAATAACAGTAGATTTTAATGGTGATTTAAGGGTCAAGAGTAATATAGGATTTCTAAAATTATAAAATAGCAAAAACTGCTACATAAAGATTTGCACCCAAAAAAATAAATATTTTTAATAGAATAAGATTATTGAACAAATTTAAACTCTAAATTTAAGGACCCAATATCCTTTATTTATATATAAAAAAATAATAATAAGAGAAATCCTTGAAACTTATCTGAAAATTAAAATTGAAAGACCCTTAATTTTAATGAATAAAATGAAATCCATATTCAAAATTAAAAAAGAAAACTTGTTTGGAGAAGTCTTCTATACAAATTTCTCTATTTGATGTGATATATATTGTTTGTTAATTTTTAAATATATACATTTCTAAAAAAATAAATATAAATATTGACCATGATTCGTGATTCTGTTGCAGTTAATTTGATTACTTTTTCTCTTGATTATTTATTTATGTACAAGACTAATTGAAAAAGTGATTTTTAAAATTATAAAAAAATATTTTTAAGCTAGTAAATTAGAAATTCTATTTAATAAACTTTTAAATTGAGTCCATATTTTATTGTGAAATGAATATAGGACATAAGCACAATTTGTCTTAAAGTTAAAAGACTCATGTTAGCGAAAATATCCAAGCAAACCAAGGACCATACAAGAAGAGGAGAATCCCAAATGAAAGTTAAGAAAGTGATTAGGATTGACAAGTGATAGAGGAAAGCCTTATATAAGGAGTTTAAGGCCGCGGGGTCCTAAAAATCTTGCATCCAATAAAACTCATAGAGCCCGGAGAGTATAAGGCCCAAAAGGCTTTGACTTTCACTTGGTCCAGTTACATTGCTTAGTGATGGGGCATAGACGACCTCCCCTAAGGGTTGGTGCCCACTTAGGCAACCTAGGCCTAAAGAAAGGTGACCTCGACCCTCGAAGAGAGCGACCTCTCCTAAGCCTTGGTCATTAGGCAACCTCCTTCAGCCTTGGCATGGTCGCCAACACTCGTGAGAGATCACTCTTATGGTGGGGACTTTAAGATATCCCCTTAGATCCAAGTCATTCCATGTCTTAACTAACTTTTGCATTATAGCGAGTCACTAAATTACTTACAAAAACACCAACCTCCGTCCCGCCAAAAGCTAGAAAATGGGCGGGAACAATCCATGTCTAGAGTACAGCCCTAGCTATGTGGAGGATTACAATATCAAGCTAGCCAAATACTTAAACATGGAGTAAGATGGAGAGTGCAATGGGGAAAGCATTAATGTTATGAAAGACCCTTGAATCTTAAGGGATAATGTTTTTTATTTTCCTAATTTTTTCACATGATATGTCATGGCAATGACTGTATTTAACATCTCAATACTTATTGTTTAACTACTAAAAAAAAAGTTCAAAAGCTAAATAGTTGGATATCAAATATGCTTAGTATTCTTATATTTTAAAAAAAAAATATTATAATGCAGATACGAATATAATTAGGAAATCAAAATGCTATTGAGAAAAAGTCATTTTTCATATCAATTATAATAATCAGTTGTAAATTAATTCTAAACTAATTATAAATTTTCTGCAAACTGATTGTAAATGAAAAAATTTTCTTTTTTAAAATAATAAATGGAAATTTATTAATAAGTATTTTTTATTTTCTTTCTCCTAATAAAAGTTATTATTTCTGTATTTTTATAAAACCTCTTGAGGAAAAACTAATTTAGTCAAGACTTCATATCATGCAAGAAAACATAAATAAACTTAAAGCAAGTACCTTTAACTCTAAAAAATAAGGATTGAAGCAAGGATAGCCAAGAGTTCTTCAAAGTCCAAGAGTTTTTTTAATTTTATCCCATTACAGTGGGACACTGATCTTATTGACTCAATTTCCCATCCAGATGAAGAAGTAAAGTAGATTTTGAATATCCCCTAAAAAAACTGGAATTAGGGTTGAGCTTTTAATCCGATCAGACGGAGACCTTTGAAACTCGATCTATGTGGGGCAAATTTTACCTGATCTATTAGAGCACGGGGTGGGGATGGATTTTAATAATGAAATTTGCTGCGGATTTGGGGTTTTAGTATACCCGCCCTGAACCCGCCTACTCGAAGATAATATTATAATATTACTAATAATTTGAAAATTCTAAATGATAATAAATATGTTGACTTATAAGGATTAATATAAAATATATCTTTTATTGAAATTCATGAATAAATAGCATATAAATTTCAATAAAATCTTGCATTATATTTATGAAAATTGCATTATATCTTAATTAATCAAATAAGGTTGAATGTATAAGTAATAAATATTATTTTTATCAATTAAATTATTCAATTTATTTGATAGATTATATAATTAATTGATCTTATTTTACAATTTAAATGCATAAAAAATATTTTAAATTTTTTTTAAAAAAAATAAAAACCTGTTGATAAATCCGCTAAATACCTGATACGACCCGCGATCCGAAAAACCTAATTCACAGTGGAGCAAGGCGGGGCTACATATCAGTGAGCGGAGAGGGGACGGATTTTAGGAAACCCAATCTGAACCCGCCCCATGCTCAAGCCTAACCGAAATATTTTCATTTGACCTTATAGGTTTGTGATGCTGGAAAAGAATGTGGGTAATGCAAGTTCTTCAACAGCTTCAAAAGCATCTACTACTCTATTTAGCTTCCCTATAGGTATATGTCAAGATTGTTTCATAATAATAAATGCAAATACACAAAATCCGAATTCAAATCTCGTTCTCTTAAAAATCAGGCTATGCAAGATCTTTTAGCTTTATTATTGGGGGAAAAAAAAAGAGGACTATGCTATAAAATTAACACAAACAATCAATGTATAATTTGACATTCTATCATTAAATAGTATCCAAAGCTAAATTACCCATCATTTTAACTAAAGGTACAGGGCATTTTGTTACAATATCAAATCTTGATGAATTAGAGGCATGACCAAATAAAGATATGCTCAACAAAGCAAGCTCCTTGAGGCACAATCTTGAAGACAGGAACCCTTGCCAATAATAAGGTTCTATATCAAAGAAAGCATCAAAGAAACTTCTAGTTCCTTTCAAATCAAGTTTTAACAATGTCTCCATCCCAAATCTGTAAAATTCTCTTTCACACCTTCTATCCAATGGCCATAATGCATTCCACACTTTATTATAAAGTGGTCTGCCTCTAATCATTCTGGTTGAACCAAGACACTCCACAATGCAACTACCTACTATTGAGGTTAATGCCATTGAATTAGCCACCATATACCCAGTTGCTGGATGAACTACTCCAGAAGTGCCTCCAATTGCCATCACATCTTGTGCGATTATAGGAAGAGGTCCTCCCATTGGAATTAAACATTTCTCATCCTCTATAACTTTTTTGACTCTAATCCCTAAATGCCTTAATCTAGCAGCCATTCTGTTCTTAACCTCTTTATATGATAAAACAGGGCGACTAACTAAAGAAGTCTCTTCTAAAAATACCAAATTGGAATCAAATGGCATAGCATACAAAAAAGTTGGCAACTTTGAATTGCTAGTACGTAAATAAGGCTCATTTCCCATATGGGTATCTCTCCAATCCATAAGAACCATCTTATCTAAGTCAAATGGATGATAATCAACTTCAGCTAAAATCCCATGAGCAATTTGATACCCATTATTTCTTGGCTTATCATATTCAGTAAAATTACTACCAAACCCACTTGCATCAACAATTAAACTTGCTTTAATCTCATTCCCATCATCACAAAAAATTGAAGACTCAAACTCTTTATGCTCAATTTTCCAAACTTTGGCTTTATGAAACTTAGCACCATTAGAAACACAATTCTCCATTAATTTTGCCTTGAGTTTGTTTCTACTAACACGACCATAAGGCCGGTCTAAGTATTTGGTCCTCTTTTCATCTATAAAAACACAAGTCATAGGCCATTTTTTGTCCAAACAATCACCAAGACCCAAACTTTCAAACTCATCAACCCAAACACCATAATTATTAGGCCATACAGAAAGCGGGGAAGGATCAACACAACATACCTTAATTCCAAAGCGTGACACTTGCTCTGCCAAGCGTAGACCAGCTGGTCCAGTACCAATAATAATCACATCAAAGGAAGATCTAGAAGAAGGATCAAACCAAGAGAGATCAAAATCTAAAAACTCAGGTTTTGATTCGGGTTTCAAATCAAGAAAATTTCCAAATCTGCTATTGTGGATTCTAGAGTGAGATTTTCTTGGAAGTTTGATAGTTGGTTTTGAAGAAGAGAAAAGAGCAGTGATTTGGGAAGGTTTGGTTAGAGCAAGAGGAGCAAAAAGGCTCAGAAGAGTAGCCATTGGCATTGGTAAGTGCCAAGTTCTTGTTAGATATCAAATAAAAAAGTTGGGCTTTTAAAACAAGAACCAAAAGTGAAGAGGTGGAACATGGGAGATGTGGACAGAAGAGGAATTTCAAAGTGATATGAAGAAACGATACCTTCTTTGGCCCAATATTATTTTTTTTTTGGTAAAAATATATATTTTATTACAAAAATATATATTTTAACATAAATATAACACATGCACCTGAATGTGAAAAAGAAATTGGAACTCTGTATATAAGGAGTATCAACTCTGCTTACTTCATTTATTGCAAAAAATATACAAATATATGCACATTTTTAACTAATATACATATTTTTCAAATTTCAACTTTAAAATAACAAAATATTTATTTCTTTTGATTCAAAAATTAATCATTCATAACAAAATAAAAATTATTAATACTAATAACAATTTATTACAGTATTAGTTTTGTACTAGAGGCAGGTCGAATAAAAAATTAGGACAATGAAAGTGTCCTACAACTACAACTTATTAATAAAGGGGTGGGATTAGAAGAGATGGAGAAGACATTGGTGTGAAGGTTGAACCACTCAGATTTGACGTCCCATATTTATAAATATACACTCCCTTTTTTGAGTGGGTGCGTCAATTATATGTGTGCGTGGATATCTATAAAAAAAAAAAAAAACATTAGGAGAATATGTTATATGTTTAGTGCGTCCATCGTCATAGTCCTCTATTACAGTATTTATGGGCGGACACTCAGAAATTTGTGTTCCTTCCTTTTTTAATTGTGTACGTTAGGCAAAGGGGCCCACACACCCACCTTGTTTTTAACTACCATTTCATTGTGTTTTGTTTGTTCGTTTGTTTTACAAATTAAGATTTCCATTACTAATACTAAGAATTAAATACAAGTGTATGTAGAATTAAAATATGAGGGACTAGACACAGGTTACTAAGAGATGAACAATCACGTTCGCTGATTGCCAAACAAAAGTCACGGAACAATTAGGGAACTTGAGGCTGATGCATAAAAAATGAAATGTCTCTGGTCTCTCTATCTATCTATCGCTTGTGTTTGGCCAAATCTGGGTTTATCACAAAAATGGATTGCAAAATAAAACTATTTTCCAACTTATATGAGTTTCAAAATTATAATCAAAACTAGTGTTTGTCATCCCGCGTGGCGCTGGATTGGTTTTAGTTCTGATTTTATTTTCTCCATTTATAAGTTTTATAAGTCTGTTATATATTTTATGTGTGCAATAATATTAAAAATTGTTGTATATAAAAGTTATTCGGCTCTATTATAGCCACTAAAAATAAGCATTAATATTACTAATTTGTTATTAGGGAAATAGAATAGATGCTTTAATGGAGGTCTGTCATGTGTATTTAGTAACTTAAAGTAGTAGTTCCATCTCCACCTTTTTACCCATTTTCTTTTATATCTTTTTTTTTTTAACCTGATATTACTGGTTGCTACATGAGTTAAAGTGAAATTTGAAGAATTTGTTAAAAATAATTTTTTAAAAAAAGTTTCTGCATAATCTAAATCCTATACCATATTCATATCCGTTATTAGAAAATTCTCAATATGAAAATGCAAATATTAATATTCATTGTCTAAATATATTGTTAAGCAAATAAAAAAAAATATATAATGTCGGTTCAATGGTTTAACATTCTGTTTTGATGATCTAAAAAAATATGAGAACTTAGTTATTCCCCTTATACATGTAATATTTTGAAAATGTAAATTTTGAAAAAAAAATTAAACTATCTAAACAGAAGATGCTCTTTGAAAATAAACTATTATGCAAATAGAGAGTTCAAAGTATTTGTTTAAATTGTAACGGTAGATTAAGAGAAACATCAAGCTTAAACCTCAAAATCTTTCAAAATGTTTTTGAAAATTGTTTTACTTTCCAAAAGTTCTGTTTAACGTCTCTTTGATAAGAATTTATGAGATATTGTGCTTTCATAAAAATGGAAATTATCTTTCTGAACAAGAAAAATCTCTCTTAAGTTAGCTAAAAATGAAAATTCGATAAATCAACAAATCTTCTAAATTTGATCAAAAGTAGAAACCAAGAATAATTGTCATTGTTTAAAATATTTGTTTCAATTTTTGTCTTCTAACAGCTACCTTCCTCTTTTTTCCCCAAGAACAGCTACCTTCCTCTGGATTTGATCTAAAGTGTTTAATTGAATAGAAAGTTGAGAATTTGATAATAGGATTTGGGGTTTCAAGAACTCTAATTCTTAGAAAAAAGAACTCTAATTTTCTTAGGGTTTTCACATCATCTTGGTATCATAACCTTTTATAGAGTTCTTAAATCCTCCTAATCCTATTGATCTAATCCTCAACTTTCTATTCAATTAAACATGCAATATCAAATTTCAATAAAAACATATGTTTGAAACCCAATTCCAAAATAAATATAAACTAATTCATGTTGCATGCACTTGATGTTGCAAGTAAATTTCTTGAAGAGAAATCTGAAATTTTCATCCAATTTTGACAAAATATCCCTTCTTACAACGATACAGATCCTTTTATCATGTTACATTTAACACACTAAACTCTTTTTTTGCCATCTAACACACTAAACTCTAATAGATATAGATTAGTTAGCCCATATAAAACAAGTCTAAAAGAACAACATACTACCTTCAGTTTTTCGAATTCTTTACATTTCAAAACTCTAGTTTAGGTTCAAGTTTGATGTTGATAGTTTGATGAATTCTTTACATTTCAAAACTCTAGTTTAGGTTCAAGTTTGATGTTGATAGTTTGATGGATTGGGTTAGGTAGATTAAAGTAGTTTTAGGTTAGTTATAAAGTATGATTACTGTAGTTTAATAATATATAAATAATATTTTAGTCTACCTAACCCAACCCATCAAACTATTAATACTAAACTTGAATCTACTCAACCCTAAAAAAATATAAAGAATTTCGAAAACTGAAGGTAGTATATCTTAAACTAATCAAAATGGGCTAAGCCTAAATAAATAAACTCAATTATTACAAATTAGTCTTAAAGAGTACGTCTTTAATAAAATTATTGCATGTATGTAACCTTGCAAGGACTTCCTCAAACTCCATACTACACTTTGTATCTCAACTTCAAGCTTCATGGGTTGCATCATCCACCTTTGTTGAAGAAAACTCGTTCTCCAATTTTAAAATTCGGAAATAGTAAAGAGAAGCAAAAAATTTTGAAATCTCACTCTGTTGACTTGTGCTATGTCATCAATTTGAAGAATTTGAAATTTCGTTTCACAAATATCAAAATCATTGTTAGGCAAAATAAATTCCATGTTCGCAATAGATAGCAATCATCAACTTGAACAATAAGAGCAGAAAAATTGAGTTTTCTTACTTCTTCTGGTTGTGCTTCTAACCCTAACATATCAATTTTTACTTTTAAGACTTCTTGTGGAGTTTTCAATGTCAAAATATCTCATTGAATAGTAACATCTTTTGTTCCTAGTGATGAATCTTCACCAAGAATCTTCGATGTATGATCTTCATTATCACCCTCAAAAGGGTATTGTCATAAATAACCTCTGAGTACGTTACCAAGTCATTACCATCAACAATCTATACTGCATGAATACATCACCAAGTCATTACCATCAACAATCTCTACTGCATAAATTAATTCTCCTTCATTGATGTCTTTAAACTTTATTTTCTCTCCTTTAGAGTAGCTATTGTACATTTCAAGGGGAAGTTTCATCTCTTCATCTAACTCAAGGTAAGTTTCAACACATCTTCCTTTGAGTACAAACTTCTAATCGAAGTTTCTATCTCTCCTCTTAGACAATTCTTCCATTTTATTGCACAATCATTTCATACCATGTAATATAGCTTGAAGTATCTCTAGCTCATCTTCTTTATGATTTTCTAACATGATCTTTGTGATTTTCTAATATGATTGTAAACCTAAATTTCCAATATCCTTAGCTTTTATAGATAGATATATTTCTGTATTATTCTAATTCCTGCTTCCTTTTGTTTTGCAGCTTTCTATTGTCCTGCATCCAACTCAACACAGTAGTATTTATGCCATTTCTAAGGCAGTGAATATTTATTATCCAAAAATGTGTAAGAATGAGCTTAAAAATAAAAAATGGAGATCCTTGCACAAAGAATTGAAGGATAATAACATATCTCATCAAAATGGGAAGAAATTAAATAAAAATAATAGTTTACACAGACTGAATATAAGTTATAGAAGAAGACATGTTAGGCATTCAAAAGTGTAGTGTTCACACTAGACTAGACAACAGAATACCAAAAATCAAGACATTTACAATATACACAGATGCTTCATAACAACACAAGGGAGCAATGGGCTTCATATAAGGTGGAAAGAAATATAGTAGAATTTCTTTCCACCTTATAGAGCTATATACATACATTCCATATAATCTTCAAAATTGCACAACTTTTAGCTCCCTTTCTCTTGAAATGCCTCAAAAATATTGTTCGCATAATTTGATTATAGCATACCTCACAAGAAATTCAACAAGGGAAAATGGCGCAAACTAAGATCTGCACGAAGGTAGAGTGATGCCTCCACAACAAGCAGCAATTATAATGTATAGCAATAATAGAATCACACATGTCAACAGGGCCCTGTCAAGTGTCATATAAACAGATTTAGCCAATTTGTTATGTTCAGGACTAATTTGGGAAAAAAAAACATGAAATTGAGAAAATGGACACTACTCCAAAGAAAGTGGACAAATTGGTCTTTATTCCTTAAAAAAATTAAGTCCACAATTCTAAATCATTTCTACAGAGCCGCTGTATCACAGCAGGAAGGCTTTCAATTCTGCATTTGCACACCAGATTTATTTGTAAGTTGCAGAATAATTAGAGTGCTTGCGGAAGAGACTAATTATCAGTAATGCAGAAATATTGTCCCTTTGAACCTAGTTTTTTATAACTACCAAAAATATATACAACTGAAATGCCTGTCATACATGGATCAAGCAAGGTAAACCCTGGCTTCTAAGAAACTACCTTTTGCAATGACTTTTCAAACAACAAACTTGCAAGCTACACATTTTTTATTCAATCATCCTATGGACTAACCACTAACCAGAAAAGGCGCAATCTGAATTCAACACCACATATGGTAGGTTTGCATATACCAATAAATTTTTTATAGATTATTAAGATTTATGAGAAACTGAAAAAAATAGGCAATCACAACTTGAAGTCTCTATTCTCTGCTCCAATCCAACTGCATGTTTCATTTTTATTTTTTCTTTAATTGAATACAAAATTATATTTTCGACGTCAAACCACCTTTTAAGGACAATAATGTATAAAATAATGAAAAAGAAAAAACTACATTAGTTTTATAAACTTTGATCATTTCAATAATACAGAATATCAACATTACAGACCTTGGGTGGTTTTGAGATGTTGTTATTATATTACAAACTAATTGAAAATAAAGATTATTAGTACTAGAGCCAGATATTTATTTAGACTAACATTGGCCTTTGTATAGTTTCTAGGTTAAGGGAGTGCCAGAACTTTGTGTTTTTCACTAATTGAGTGCCAGAACAGAAAAAAAAAAACTAATTTGGTGTCTGAACCACAATAATTACACCGATTGAGTGTCCTTGGTAGATGCAGCAGTGACAGGGTCTAATTTCATTGCCAGGTTCCTTTTTCTTGCCATATCAGCTGGCCATGTAGGCATTTCTAATTGTAATCCTCAACCAGCCTGAAAAATAACTCCAGAATTCCATCTCCCTTGCTGATTGAGGTTCAGATTACTTGTGGCAAAGCATAGGAGGGATTTTCAACCCAGTTACAATTGATCAAACAATGATTAGATTTTGGTCTTTTAGCAAGAAAGTTATGGCTTTGTCAGCCACATAATCCAACATGGCAAGCTGATTTATCAAAGAACAAAGAAACTCCAGCGATGACTTGAACTGCAGCAACAGTTTGGTGTATTTTTGTCGTTCAAGCACTAAATGGGTAATATTTCCACTCAAGCACCCAACAGAAAATAAAAAAAGTTCAGGCACTTCCAATATATTTAATCCTATTTTCCTCATCTCGTCCTTTAAGTCAATTACAAACTCAACTACCTAAGAGATGGGGAGCACCACAAAATTTCTAGTTATCACATGATGAAGAAACAAAAGAATCCTATTGCTGTACATTGTCTAAAGCATGCAGCAAAGCTGAAGCCAAGGAAGAGATGAATCATGAAAGTCCATAACTGCCAATGCCAACCTCAAATGTCACGGATGATCATTTTAGAGTTCAACACTAGTAGAAAAGATTTTTCAGCCATGTCATCCTCACAGCAACCAAACCATTGTCTCTGCAATTGAGATTCTGATCTCTGAAGCATGATGGGGTAGAAAGAAGAGAAAGGAGAAGAGATGCTGGCACCTTTGACAAGAAAGAAATATTGGTCCAGCCATTTTTAACTTAAGAGATTGGGGGAGAAAGTTTCAAAGAGAGCAAGACAACTTGGGTTAACTTGATGACGATGGTAAGAAGTCCTAGATGGTATGACAAAAGAAAAGACCACTCAGAGGGCATGGCTGAATGGACTATCAAATCATCAACTTGCTTGGAAGAAAAATAAATGAAAAGGGCAATTTTATCCAAATAAAAATTTGCCTCTGATATAAACTTTGTTCTGAAAATAACATCACCTTAAAAATAATGTGGGGCTAACTCTTATCTTGCCAGTTAAGTAAAACAGAAAATGAGGGTTTTACATGCACATATATGTCAGAGATAAATTACAAGGACTTTAAGGTGCAATTGATCAAACAATTAACACATTAGTTATCTATATAAAGTCTCCTCTGTAGACAAGATTTATCTAACTTTCTAGCCCTTAATAATCATGATGCTTTTTTATTTTCTTTTATTTTTTTTGTGGGTGGGGGAAGCACTCCAAGAACACCCTTATTTTGAAAGTTGCAGGCTCCTGACTGTTCCTTTCTAACCTAAGATACAGTTTTGGACTTGGGAATTGTACTGGAATTAAAACAAGGTAGTTTAAAGTTGAAAGCAGTCTATATCATCATTCAATCACAACAGCAGAAAAAGAAGAGCAGAGAAAATGAGTTTGTGTCGTTGACATAACATTCTAGGGGGATTGAAAGTTCTGGTTAGCATCACAGTTAAAGTTAAAACAAAAAGTGCAAGTAGAAGAGTATAAACACTTACAAGAGCTTGGCATTTTTCATCCAAAGTGCTCTTCGAAGGCGCTTAGACTGCTTCCTGAAGTGAAAGGCACTGTCTTGCATTGTGGCAGTTTTGTCAACAAGGAGCTCGATCCGGTCGCCTCTCTCAAGTATTTTCTCAATGTTCTCCACCATGATTGTTCGGATCTGCATGAAAATTTCTGGGTGCATAAATCATTGGCAAAACAACACAATCCCATCCCCCAGTCCACACACCCCTGATCTTCCCTCTCCACCCTCAAAAAAATGTGTAGAAAAGAAAAACAAAGATAACACAACCCAGAGGGTAAAACAAAGAAATATATCTCCTTTCCATACCTGCTTATACACAATAACAATTTTTTTCTTTTACAATACCAATGTGTAAGTAATTGCTCAAACTCTAACTCACAGAGAAACCAATATAAGTGAATTCTAGTCTGTATTGTAACTCCTGTTCAGCCTTCTTCAATTTCCTAGCACATGGATATAGATAAAACTGACAATTTGAAAGTATTGACATACCAATCTAAATAATTTTAGCAGTTAATTTGAACTCGAATGGCTAAAGTAGTAAATGCTCTTGTTTCATATTACCTCCAGAGCAAGCACTATTTATCCAGAGCAAGCACTACTTATCAAATCCTAGAACTATTTCATAAATAGCTTATGGGCCTTTGATTTCTATAAATTTCCCAAAAGCTCAGAAAAATGTCAAAGCTTTTAAATGCCTTGACTGCTGATCGTGTAATATTGAGAACAAGATATGTTTCAGCAATCACAACATCAATCAGATTATGCATTCACACAATAAATGAAAGTGATATTTTATTGTAGAACGGACAATATCTTTCACAGGTAGCATTAGAGATCTATATATCTCAGTCCCTCTCTCTCTTTCAAATACACACAAAAGTTGCCTTTGCAAGTAGAAAAAATAAAGTAAATAAGCCCAAAAATGTAAAGCAAGCAAAGAAATTATGCCACTTAACAGTAGCTCCTACAGTAATTGAGGTACTTCAGCTCAACATTGAAAAAGTTAATTTCTATTTTTCCTTTTTTGGCAGGTTCAAAGAGCTGACATCTAATGAATGAGGAAACAATGGCAATTCATTGCTGCATATAGAATATCACATGGAACAAATAAATACAAAGTAGAGTGAAAAGACAATATAAGTGCTTACCTCACCAACTTCACCTCTAACACGATTGAGAGTATCAGCACTAGGGTTGCTGGAGAAAAATTCCATTTGCTGATGCAAGACCCTCGAAAACTCATCATTCATTGCATAAGCAGGTGCATACTGAGCCACTCTACCATAGTTTTTCATGAATCTCATATGAATGTCCTCCAAGTATGAAAATGGAATTCTCCCTACAACAACACAAAGTAAAATACAACTTCATCGCAGACCAAGGATAAATAATGAAATTCATTCTCTTAACTCCTACAATTCACAATTTAAAGATGGCTACTATGGGGTAACAAAACTTAACCAGATGATATATTCTGTCACTAGGTTATAAATTCCATTGTCGATGATCAGCAGAATTAACTAATCTGCTTCCAATCTACCATATTTGGAATGTGTGCACATAAAGCTTAGAACCTTTTCCTAAACGTAATATTATTACTAATATATCAACTTACGTATGCAACATCACGAGGAAGCTATTCATAGATTAATTTTGTCAAGTTGAATATCAGCGTTTCATTTGAGAGTAATACAAAAAACGAAATTGCAGAAAAAGGCTTCAATCGCAGGAAAGGGGAATCCAAATGCAAGAGTCTACCTCAAATCAAATTAAACCTAACATGCTTAACTTGAACATCAGTATAATTAGATATATCAAATTGAAGAGGAAAGGTTAAGTTACGCACTGCCGAAGGTGTCATTAGCCATACAAAGAAAAGTGAGGCCATCGGATCTGAGTATATGAAATATATAACGATCTTGCGACAAGCACAGCCTGGAATCAGCCTCGGATGGAAGCTTCTCGAGGATCCGTCTAGCCACAGCTCCTGTGTTTCCTGTAACAGCACTGAACTCCGACAGCACCACCGTTCCTCGCGCCACCACCGCGTAAAGGATCGCCATAATCTATCGAAACACGAATGTTTTTAGTTGGATGTTGGCATAGAAGAGAGTTTTCAGTCGGTATCACGTTGAAAGGAGATGGTATGGAATAGAGCTGGCCAGCGATGCTACCGGTAAGTCCACGCACGGCTGTCTGATTTGATTTGGATTTATCGAATGGTCTAAACAGCTCGGGGGAAAAGATTGAACTAAATTATTCGTTTATAAATGGCTAATTTGTACATATGGTACCTAACTTTAGGGGTAATAACATTTCAGTAACCCTAATTTCACTTTGCAACATGATAGTACCCCAATTACAAATTCGTAAAATGATAGTACCCTATCCGGTTTCACAGTTTTCTACCGATCATAAAAGACCAAAATGAAATTTTGCACACCAAAAACTCAACTTCTATTTCTGGTAGCTAATTGAGCAACTCACTATACCAAATTAAAGCCATCGATGTAATAATTCATAATATGGTTTCCGTTTTGTCAACCGATCACTGATGCAACTTGAAAAATGTTAAAGAAAGTTTCGGATCTTTTGACCTGAATTTCAACCCGAATCTCTTTTTTGACCTAGGAACAACGATAATATTGATGCTAAAAACTCGTCGGAGCATAAGTTTTCATATGTTGGTCTTTGTTCTACTAACCGACTGCCAGGATGGTTTGCGATAGTGTTTGAAAAAAGGATCTAACCAGCGACCCAAACACCACGACCCGACTATAAATCGTTTCTTCGACAACCATTTTAGTTTCTTGCTCCTATGATACACGTATTTATATGGGCTTTCATTTAATGGTTTTAGATTGGCCATTTGACCATCGAAAATCGATGAAAATGCCTCTTGAAGTTCAGACACCGAGAGTTATTTTTGCAATTTTCATTTGTTGAGGCAAGGATTAATGACAACGGAGATGTTGGTGTTGCTCGCCGGAGAGAGACACTTCTACTAGTGGTCCGTTTGGCCAAAAATGGTTGCCGACAATGATGGTGGCTCTTTTGTTGCTGCTCACGAGGTTTGCATCTCCTCTTTCCCTGTCTTTTCTTTTTTAAAATTAATAATTGTAATAAATATTATAATTTTCTAATTTAAAAGACTAAAAAAAAGGAACATATTTATTTTGAATTAAGATTTTTAGTAGTGACCCATATTCTATATTTGTTTCTAATAGTAGGACAACCATGATTGTTCTAGGGTGTGCATGTCACAGCCTAATTTGTAACCTTGTGAATGGTAAAATTGGGAAAAGGACTAAAATATAAATTTATAAAAATTCAAGGACAAAAATTGGAATTTTTCATATTAAGCGGCGATATTTCAAAATGTGAATAAATAAAGTTGGAGATAGATTTTGGAGGATTAAGGATGAGATATGCGATACTTAATTTTTCTTCGAAAGCACTTGATACAGAAATTAAACGAAAATCCTACGAAGGGCATTTTGGAAATTTTGCAGAAAGTGATAATTTTGCACCTAACGAAAAGTTACAGAATACTTCAATTAATTTGGATGGTCATTTATTTTTAACCATTGAATATATTTTTTTTATAAAAAAAGAAAATGACCATGAGATTTTAAAAATAAGGAATTAAAATAAATAAAAACTAAATTAATTATTGGTGGGAATTTTAATGAAATTTGGAAGAAGCCAAGCTTTCTTTGGAAGCTAATTTCTATTTGGCCATTATGTGAAATTAACGAAGAATAAATGACAATTGGATTAGTAATTTGGGAATAAAAATAAATGGAAAATAAAATGATTTATTGATGGGAGAAATAAATTAGAGTTAATAAAGGGTTTAGGGAAAAAGAAAGAAACATCTTCCTTATTTTCCCTAAGAAAGCGACAGCAAAGTGTAAGAGGAGGTTTGGTGAGTTTTCTTGCTTGTAATCCTTATTTGAGCTTAAATTCTCTTAGTTAATCAAGATTAAGTGTTAATTTGTGTAGATAATCATGCATATATTCTTGAATGTGTTGATGGGAAGACGATGAACAGTAACTAATTTTTGATTATGTAGAAATTGATCTTAAATGAAGCTAGATATAAGATTTAAGGGTATGTTTGAGTAGTTAATTGTTCAATATTACATTATTAGAGGCTGTTTACATAAAGCGAAGAGATTGTGTTTAAGTTTAGGTTTAAGAATAAGTAGAGAAACTTGAATAGAAGAAATGAACAGAAGATTTTAAATGGAAATGAGTTAGAATATGGATTAATAAAGTTAAAGCTAAGAAATTAGATGGTTTTCTTACTTTTATGAATATGAAAAATGGTGGGATAGCAAGAGGAAAGGAAGGAAGAGTCGAAAAAGATAGAGGAGAAGTAACAGAGAAGAGCTAGAAGGAGGTTTGGTACTTTAACTTTGAAAAGTTTATGCTTTCTTGAATTCGATGGCATGTTTTATGAATTTTGCCTCTTAAAATGGTTATTTGAACTTATATATATATGTGTGTGTTGTATAAAGTATTAGTTGTTAAAAATGAGAATTTTGATTTAACTGTAGTTTTTCTGAAAATCACAATTTTTGACAAAATTTCGGTGAATTTTTAAACTGTCTTTAGAAAGAGGATTTGAAAAATAGACATTGTATTTTCTATATATGTATATATTAGAGTTTAAACATAGATGTTTGAGTTTGAAACGCAGTTTCGGTGCATAAACCACCTTGATGGTTGAACAACCCTAGTGGTTTTCGGTAGAATTTGCGTTTACAATAAACAAGTGTTTTGTCTATGGAATTTTGAGCAATATTTCAAATGAGACCATTTGTTGAATAAAAGAGTATATTTCTTTTCTTAAAAATATATTTTTGATGAAAAATATAAATGAGTAATCTAAGCTCATTTTAGGGGAATGATAAAGTAGATAGAATAGCTTAGGCATTTTCCTACAAAAGATTGTCTAATAAAGACCAAAATTTTTAAGATGCATAAAAGAAAGTTTATATATTTTGTTGTGTTAAAGTATTGTTTAATTATTGCAATGAATCATGAGTTGGAGATTTATATTTCATTGATACGAATTATTCTGAAAAAAAAGAAAGCAAAGTGTGAATGACATCCCGTTAAACAATTATATATCCAGTTGAATATTTTATACTCTACTTAGGATTAGCTGAACTAGTGAAATAAAAATATGATGCACCATATACTATCGCAGTACTACTTATTACTATACAGACTTTGGCTTCGGCCATTAAGATTTTAATTTGAGCTTAAGTAGCTCAATTGCTTCATACATATATACAGTTCATACAGTTGCCTTATCCATGTATTCATTTATATGCCTAGCAAAACTGGTTAAATAATATAGTTTAAAAATATGACCTATCTTACTTATTTTATTTATATCTTGATAAGTTTTATGAATATTTCTGTTATATTTTTAAAAGATTGTTTGTTTTTAAAATATATAATTTTTCAATAGTTAAAGTACTTAATGGGCATAATTTGCTCAGCGAGTTACTTGTTTAACTCTCAGGTTATAAAGAAGTGAAGTAAGCCAGTCACCAGCCAACATCAATCATATTTTGGATAGTTATCTAGCAAATTAAATATACTATTTGGCATGTACATATTCATTTTAATTAAACTAAAAGCTAGAAGTTTATATGTAAAAATTTATTATTAGAATTTAATTTTGCATGACCTAGTAGTAGTAACTGTGAAATATATACTTGATTATTATGTTTGACAATAGATTATGATTGGGTTGGTTAATATTTTGTGATGGTTTGAGGATGAAAATGATTGAATTCTGAAAATTTAGGTTATGTTGACACTTAGGATATTAAAAATACAGAGCAGATTCTGCCAAAACTTCCGTAAAAATTTTATTACAAGAAATGGATGCATAATAGTAAGTAGGTGTAGCATTCTTTATGAGTTTATTTAGGTAAGCCTATAAGAAATGTTACACTATAAAACCGAATTGAAACTGAAAACCCAACCTAACCCGAAAGTTTAGAGTCAGTTCGATTCATTTTAGGCTTAAATAGGTTTGATAGGATGAGAAAATATGTTGATTTTACTTTTCAGTTTGAAACCAACTCGAGCTTCATTTTTCAGTCAAACTCGAAACTTAAAGAGACATATTTATTTAAGGGATTTTATGAAACCCTATTACATACATATCTCCAGCTGTTTGCCTCACTTTGTTGTCCCTCTTTGTCTTTCATTCTCTTATCCCTTACCCTCAAACTAAACACTATGTTTGGTTTGAGGGTAAAGAGAGTTAAATGAAGAAAAGAGGGGGTAAGTTATCTTATACCCCTATTTGGAATGAGATTACGAAATGTTACATAATGGAAATGAGGGATAAGATTACCTTCCCATTGTAGATCCTTAGACAACTAAGAGAGATGGTAAATTAGTTGGTTTATAAAAATTTCAGTTAAGGAGGAATTTGGTGGATTATGAAAAAGATAACGAAAAGAAGGTTTATAGTGGTTTGGTTATAATCTCGAGCCTACATCCACTTTTTCGATTTTCGCAAGAATCAGGTTCCACTAATCTTACAAAGATTACAAGAGATTTTTTAAGCTAACCTCAAACTTAGTGTTTTAATGGCTAACACATAAACTATACAACAAATAATTAACTTAGAGTTTAAAGTACACTCTAAACTTTATAACAACTCTAAATGTTGGGTTTTATGCTCAACCAACAAACAATAACATAATGAATTAAATAGAAGTAATGAATGAAGATGAAAGGAAAGAGGTTGTTTTGAAAATTGATAGCTCTATTGAATGCCCAGGTTGTTTAACCTTTTAATAGCTGTAGGAAAGGGTATTTATAGCCATCTTGAAGAAATTAGCCGTTGTTCCTTTGAAAATGAAATTTGCTCTGTTTTTCTACATAGATCTCGAGCGTGACACCATGTCGTGTGGATGACTCCTCACAAAGATTTCTTCAATAGACTAGTAATGGATACCTATTGCCTCGGCGTTCCATTAAATGCATTAGTCACT
>CATIWJ010372893.1:0-16041 GCA_949640765.1 Croton laevigatus
TTGCCTAAGGGCTTCGCCCGATCTTATCTCCTCTTCTTTGATACAGGTCCGGTTCGGTACCCTTCCCTATCTCATCTACCGACCCTCATTCCAGACGATTCAACCATCTCCGGATCACGTTTTAGAGGTTCAGAACATCAATAACCAATAATAGTAGAGCATTATATATTAACTGTTGAGACTATATCCTAAATTAAGAATAGAAATAATATTACTACTGCAACCGTGTTTCAACAATTATATTTATCTCATTAATGTTTTTTTTCCCCCTACAAACCTTGCACATCTACTTAATTATTTTGCATGTTTGAACTTATCCAACAATGTATTGTAATTATTAGTATTAACCATTTTATTAAATTTATTTTTGCATCTTGGGTGTATTGGGAATAAACTCAATAAAGTATCTATAAGCAACAAATATCTTTAATTATTTGAAAAAATTTTATACGTAAACAAAGTTTCCTTGTAATCTGTAAAATAAAAAATTACTACCTCCTAACATGTAAATAATATTTTTTTGATATTTTTCAACTATGTTATTATTGAACAATTCGATTGGTTTGATATTGATTTACAAAAATCTAATCCCAAGCTTTTTAGAGCCAATTTCAAAATCATCAATTGAATCTTATCTATTCATATGTCTAAAAATCAAAAACACGTTTTTATTTTTTAAGAATATATATATATATATATAAAAGTAATAATCCTAAATAACATAGGATTATGACATTAGACTTGGATAAATAAATGAAAATTTTAATAAAAACTTAATTATTTCATGGAGGTTTTAAAATTATCAATTAATAAAATATTTGAACACAAGAGCATGTTATTTATTAATGTTGTTGCCCCCTAATTCATGTCTATTTATTATCTCTAACTTCATATTACTCATTTTTTCTCTAAAATGACCTAGAGACACACAACTAATTTTATTTAAGTTTGATATTATGATATTAATTGTACATTAATTCGAGCTTAGCTTATTATCGTATCAAACCTCATTTAGTCTTATTTTTATATCGTTTAATAATGTAATTTTTGGAATAATTTTTAGAAGTTGAAGTAGTCATTATATCTAAAACTAAGTATTTTAAATTTTGAAAAAAATAAAAAAATAGGCAAATTTTTTTTTTTAGAAAAAATAGAAAATTTTTTTAACTCGTCTAAACTTGAAATTCTTCATCACACAGAATGCCAAATTGAAGTTAATAACATAATATAATACCAATATTTTATTGTTAAATGGGGTTTTTTATATTTTGTTTTGGTTTTAAACGTCATCTTTTTATTATTTGCAATTTTTTAACGATATTGTAATGTTGTTATATTTCAATGTAAGATATTAATAGTAAATTAATAACATAATATAATTAATACTATTTACATTATTTTTTTAATTGAATTGAATTAATTTTCGTAAATTAATTAATTTGATATAATTATTTTGAGAAATCTTAATATTACCGTCTCTTTGTACTTTTATATATATTATTATATTATATATAGATATAGAATAAACATACTCTTGAAAATATAAAATTATTATGTACTTATAATTTAAGCTTGTTATACTATTTGAAATTAAAAAATATATTATATTAATTATATGTATAATTAATTAATAAAATAAATAAATAATAATAACAATTTAGTTTAAAATAGTTACACTGATTATTTTAATTTAAAAAACTAAAATAATATTAAAATAAAAAAATGATTATCATAAAATTCATAATATATCTACTCGTTTGAGCTATAAAATTAATTCCTCAAACAAAAATATATAAATAAACACTTACACCAAAACAACATATCTCGTAGCATATATGGGAAAAACAGATGTTTTGCAATTATACTACTAATAAAAAATACTGAGTACCTAAAAATGGAATATCCTTGTATAACGCAATCAGTGTAAATTAAAGTTTATTTAACTGAGCGTAAATTAAAGATTTTTTTTTAAAACTAAGATAACTGCAGTTTCATCCATGAAATTATTTAACGAATTTTTTTAAAGAAAGAGAGTAAATTAATTTTTTTTTAATATAAAGAAGGTTACTAATAGATCGGATAACAACAATACGAGTTATTAAGCAAGAGTAACCTCCTCATGAATATTGGTGGTGTTAACAATATGATAGATAAAGATTAAAACTAGCATATATAAAAGGTATATGAGAAATCAAAATGTTTTTAAAAAAGAGGGAGTAAATAGTAAGGGCCTTGGTAGGGGTGCCGAAGAAAGAGATAGAGAATGAAATAGATTGATTCACTCAGTAATTATTTATTGGACTAATTTATTTATTTTTTTATCTATTTTTTTTCTTTTTGACTTTTTCTCAATGTCTTCTATCCTGATTCTACACGCTTCAAGAATTTTTTATTTCCATTTCACTCCTCTATTACTAGATTCCAATTTTTTTTTCTCCTTTCTTTATTTTCATATTTTTCTCTTTTTTTTTCTTGTACTTCTTTTTTATCTTCTCTTTTTTATTTTTTCTTTCCTTTTTCTTTTATTTTGTTTTTCTTTCTTTTTTTTTTACCTTTTTTTCTTTTTCCATTTTTTCCTCTCCCTCTTTTTTTTTTTTACATTTTATTTTTTCCACTTTTTTATTTTTTTTCCTTTTTCTTTTTATTTTTTTTTTCTTTTACCTTTTTTTTCTTTTTCTATTTTTTCCTATAACAACATATAATGAAAAATAAAACCAAAAAATCGAAATATACACCTTCTTTAATGCAAAAAACAAAAATGCAATAAGAAGAAATAAATTTCTCTGTAAGAATCATATAATTTGTAGCATAAAGTTTTGTAAAAAAATAAAATATATAATACAATACAACATATATTCTGTATAAAACCAAAACAATATATTATCTGCTTCATGTTAATATTCTGTAATAAAATATATTACATTTTTATAATATATGTTTCATGTTAATTTTTTTTAAAAAAATAAAAATTATAGATTATAAATATATATTATTAACAATACATGTAATTTATAAAAAAAAAATTCTAATTAGCTGATTTAAATCAAATAGTAAAAAAAAAATCAGGGTAAATTATTCGGTGGAGCAGACACAAACAGGAAAGCATAGCCCAGTATCAACATGTGTTCCTCATTTTACTTTCAGAGCTCCATTCTTGAATACCAGGAGTTCGTTGATTTCGGTCCTTCCTTTTCAGTCTAAATTCCAGTTATCTAGAGATATATGTAAATATCTTGTCAAGTTTCAGTATTATCCTTGTTGTAATCCTTCATTCTTTTCCCTTATTTCTTCTTTTGGGAAGCAGGAAGTACTTTTGGTTTTGAAATTCATCATGTCAACAATAATGAGGTCGCTTCTTCTAATTTAGAAAATTTTTTCAGCTATAGGTTTGCCATCCTTGCACCTTTCCTCAGCATCAACCACGCTCTTAAGTGGGGATCATGGTGGAATATGGAACACAATTCCCTCATTGCCTAGGCGTCGCAGATTTTATTTATCCCCTCAAGCATCAAAAGATGTCCCGTACAGTTTCCGTTTGCCTCCAATGACTAAGAAGCCAAAATGGTGGTGGGGGACTCTAGCATGTCTCCCATATTTGATGCCTCTTCATGAGACATGGATGTACGCTGAGACAGCATATAATCTACACCCATTTCTTTAAGACTTTGAATTTTTGACATACCCGTTCCTCGGAGCCATTGGAAGCTTGCCCAGCTGGTTCTTGATGGCATATTTCCTTGTTGCATATCTGGGGATTGTGAGAAGGAAGGAATGGCCACACTTTTTCAGATTTCATGTTGTGATGGGCATGTTGCTGGAGATTGCTCTGCAAGTGATAGGGAAGATGAGCCGTTGGATGCCGCTGGCTGTCTACTGGGGTAAATTTGGCATGCATTTTTGGACAGCTGTATCATTTGCTTATCTTTTTACAGTTTTGGAGTGCATACGGTGTGCTCTTGCCGGTATGTATGCAGATGTCATACATCCAGATTCCTTATGATTAAGGAACAGAATATTATAATGTTTCCATTAGTATTAGAAGCTGTTTGAGTAGGAAACGTCTGTTTGTTCAAGACAAAGGTTGTGTAAGTTTCGTTATTAGCTATAAGCTGGGTTTGTGCCAGGAAAAGATCTCTTGCTGCCTTTAGTTCTTAGTTTGATGAATGTTGCTTAGTCATCCTGAGTGGCTGTTGTAAACTCGGCTTTTTGACTCTGAGAGTACATCGAATGCAATACCTTTACAAAATAGAAGACTATGAGAGTATTTCCAATGCAATACCTTAACAAAATAGAAGATGTGAAGAGAGATGTAGATAGATGTGAATATGTTGACATCAATTTAAAATTTTTGTCTTCAATGCAATATTTTCTATTTTTTTTTTCTATGTTAAAATTATAATTTAATATATAACCAATCATGAGCGAATCACCCTAATGCCTAGAGTGGGCTTGAGCCTACCCTGGGATAAAAAAAAAACTGTGAAATCAACTCCTGCAATCTCTCTTTTTTATCAAATTTGAAATCAATTTGCCTTTGAAGAAGTTTCTAAAGCCATAACTGTGCTGTTGTTCTTCTATGACTGTGATAAGAAAGTTTTTGTACGAATTTCAAAGAAATCTCCTAGAAAATCCATTTTATTTGAAAACCCAACATCTAAAATTTAACCGATGAAAAGAAATTTGAAGAAAATGGTATAAGGAAGAAGGAATTGACAAAGAACAGATGAAAAAGAAAGAGAAATACTATCTTTATTTTTTTCATTTTTTTACATTCACTATTTTATGAATACCAATACAAAATTCACTTTTTATCAATATCAATATATAAATAATAATAAACAATTACTAACCCTTTAAAAAATTTACTTTTTTATAAATATTAATAAAATAATAATAATAAACAATTATAAAACTTACTATAAATGAAAATATAAACAACTTAAAAAAATATCCAAAAATCGAAATATAAACATCTAAAAAAAACGAGGTAGTAGTAAATAGAGAAAAGATGAGTGAGAGCAGCAAATAGAAAATGGCGGAAAGATAGAGGAAAGGACACACAATGTGACGTCATTTCAAAACAAAAAGAGACGTGTACGGTACTTCTCCCCTCTCTCTTTTTAGTGTTTTATATAAAGGTTAGTAAGAATAGAATGCATTTTTATTTGTAAATTTTAGAGAGTTATTATTATGAGAAAAATCAATCAAGCTTAACTTATCCAACTTGCAAAAACTGAGATGGAAGAGCATACCTTCATAATTATATATAAGAATAGGCATACGCTCGCAATGCGCCGTTTATGTATTTTTATTAATTAATACTACCTCCGTTTTCATGAATTCTTTATATTTTTATTTTTTGATATTTTTTTGAGTTGTTTATATTTTTATTTATAGTAAATTTTGTAATTATTTATTATTATTTTTTTATTGGTATCGGTGAAAAAGTAAGTTTTTTAAAGGATTAGTAATTGTTTATTATTATTTCTGTATTGGTATTGGTGAAAAGTGGGTTTGTATTGGTATTGGTGAAATAGTGAATATAAAGAAATGAAAAAAATAGAGGTAGTATGTGATTCTATTAATAATTTATTTTTATATTTTCATTATTTATGAGTGTGTATATTTAGGTTTATCGACTCGAAAACTAAGAAAGTAGTAACGTTTCTTTTAGACTCATTCGTGGGTCTAGAAGGAGAGTTATACGTGTAGCTCTCTTATAGGTCTACTTTGGTAAGCTTATAAGGGGTGTTATAATTGTTCAGTGGATGTTTTAACCGAAGTTCAAATAATCATATAAAAGTATTTTAAAACAATAAATAAATTATAACGAACATTTTAAGAAAAGGAATAAGTAAAAGCAATTAAAACACTTTAACAAAATATGTATAGCCACATTATTTTTAAAATAAATTATTAAATTACAAAATATAAATTGAAGTATATGTTATAAAGGCCACTATATATTTAGCACTTTAACAAAAATTTGTATATTTATTATGTGTATAACATTTTAAAATTTTGAATTCAAATTTTAGTTTATAAAAGTGAGATATAATATATTTTATAAAGTCATTTATTATAAAAAATAAGCTACGTAATAGAAGACAAATAGTTAAATGATAGTATGGTTATTTAAGTTGAGAAGGATTTTTGTAGAAGTGTTGATGAGTAATTGATTATACGACGATTTTAGAATATGAAAAATAGTTGAGTTGCATTGAAATTGTGAACACTCAAAATTTATCAATTTTTTTAGTTATTATATTAATTTAATTTCGCCTACTCTGTGTATATTTTCTGGGTCCGTCACTGTAGTCAATCACAATGCATCATTACATGTTGATATTGTGTAGAAGATCTTCTAGAAATAGAAGGTGAGCTTGACAATGTCAATTTCACATAAGCTTTACATAAAAAATGAACATTAACATTGGAGAGCATTTTTTACAAAAATTATTCTATTTTTCTTATGTAGCAAGTGGATTAAT
This sequence comes from Croton laevigatus, assembly GCA_949640765.1. Lineage (NCBI taxonomy): Eukaryota > Viridiplantae > Streptophyta > Magnoliopsida > Malpighiales > Euphorbiaceae > Croton > Croton laevigatus. The sequence goes on from CATIWJ010372893.1 coordinate 6,492, forward strand.
GCAATCACATTAACATTGGAAATGACTCTTATGCACTCCTGAAGCAGGAATGAATGAGTCGCCATTTTCCGAAATACAAAGCAAAGGACTTCTTAGAGCATCATGAGTAGAAATGTCTATAATTACGTGATATGCATGCGATGGATTGAAAAAGGAAAGATCAGTTTTTGTGATTTTGTTATCTCCTATGTTTGATTGTCGTTAGTTTATGTTTTTTATATTCTAATATTGTGCTGAGAAGTGCATCCAAGATTCCAAGGCTGATAAAACTTACTAAATCTTATTGCTACCCCATGAGTTGAGTTTATGTAGAGGTAGAGAAAGCAAAAGGTTATCTAAACTGAGCCATTCTCATTATGCAAGTTTGCATGTAGTTTCTGCTTATATTTATTTTTCTTGCGTGTTTTTAATTTGGAAGCATAGAGAGGTCTTGTTCAAATACCAAGATGTTATTTTTATCTTTTGATAAGAAGGAAGTGCTACAAGCCAACCATTGTGTTGTTTCGAATGCATCAGTTAGGTTCAAAGCTTGTTTTACAGAAGAAATAGGTTCAAAGTTTGGTAGAATGAGCTGTCTGACCATTGATGTGCTCAGCATTGGTCAAGTTAACACTAAAATGATAAATAATCAGAACAAAATTGTCATTTAAGAAAGACTGTAAATTTAAAACACATGATAAGCCTATAGGGGCAAAGAAAATGTTCATCCCGAATTGAAGAAAAGAGGGAGATGATAAGGGGAAGCGTTGTAAGGGGGCTACCTGAACAACCAAAATCAAAGTATAAGTGCGTATAAAAATAATTCAGTTGAATGGAGTTTTCTTCAAAAATGGGGGGAAATTTTGTTAACAGAAAATGTAAAACAAGGCAATATCTGATCAAAAAATCACGGATCCCAAAATTGGCAGAAGAAGATTCTCTATCATTCCTCATCTGAATAATCGAACTTAACAGAATGAGACTGCAAATCAATCTGTCCTCCTCTGTATGATCCCCGCTTCTTCTTTGTCTTTTCATGCCTAAATCCCCTGGGAATAGAAAGATAGGACACAGAAAAATGATGAGAAGCTGCTTAAAATATAAAATATCAGTACATATAACAATAGTCGCAAATGATAGTACTGATAGTATCTACAAAACCAGAAAAGTAAAACATAGAAGCTTGACTACGCAATACTATGAGCATAAAACTTAAAAGCCAAGGATTTATTGGGAAGTCTGAACATAAAAGGAAAAAAGAGCATATAATCTTAAAAGGTAAAGGGATATAGGTAGGTCACAGCCTATAAGGTATGCAGTAGGCCTGTTCAAGCTAACCATCCCTTGCTTAAGAAATTACATAAAGATCAATTCAACCGCACAAGTCCAGCTATCTCAGTTTTTCTCTTTTCCCCCACAGAAGCAGCATAAGCTACGGCTTCAGATAGTTGCATTGCATCTCATGGTTCAGCAAAGATTAATGCATGTACACACATGAAAAGGGCAATATACAACCAATATCTTCCATGATGCTCAATTCCTACAATATCTAACATCAAAACTAAATAAAAAATGTCAAACATTTGAGATGGAAATGAATCAATCCGTCTCACGATGAAACTTTTCATATTTTGGAGAACAGCCACAGGAAAAAGGATAAAAGCAAAAATGATTAAGATTAAAAAAATAAATAAATAAGAGCAAAAGCAACAAGCTCTCAAACAGCTTTTCCGGCCCCAAATTCACTAATTAGCACCTCACTACAGCTTGAGGTGAACACTTTTAACCAAAATATCAGATCAAAATAACACATTACTTATTTTGGTTTCCTTCAGTTAAAATTTTGAGACTTTCAATTTATTCAGGACCTGTAACTTTTTTCTTTCCCCTTGTCATAGAAACAGGGCTTCAGTTTCTCAATTCAGGCCCCCATTTCTCTACTTTCCATTTGGACATAAACATACCGTCAACAAAACATAAGAGTAGTCATTGAAATTCAGATGAATGCAATTTGCTTATGTGCTGATCTGCAAAACTGACCATGGCATCCATTTTATGCATTTTATCCTTGGCCATGCTTACTTTTAGAGTGGCAAGGTCATATTTGAACAATAAAAAGATTTTAGAAGAGATTGTGAAGACATTGAATCTAGATGAGTACACAGAGATTCAACTCATGACTACCACTTCATCTTGTTGCCTACTTAAGATGAGGTTTACACTAGGCTTCTCTGGTATGGTTCGTTAAATCAGCAAAGATCAAATCATACAAGAGATCACATGGTTGTCTATTGAAGTGAATCCAAATCTAAAATAAGAATCAAACTTGGTCAAATGATTTTTGTGTCTCGATACAGTTCCATTTTTCCATATCACAGATAGTAAACCGATCATTTCAAGTATATTGGTGATTTTTTTTAGAGAAGTATATTGGTGAATTTAAAACATAGTTATACACAATCCTGATTACAATCAATCAACCTCAATAGAACCGAATCCCTAGAAAAGAAGAACCATGCCAAAAAGACTTTATAGAGACCTTCAATAACTAATTTAACTTGTGCTATACTTTCAAGACAAATGAGTTTATGCAAAAACAACATGAACTACAACATATTATACTTCCTTTAACTGCACATTCATCTCAATGTAACTAGAAAACCAAAGACTTGTATGCAAAGGTACCTTCCTCTAACTTGCCCAAGAACTTCTTGTGCCTTTGCACCATAACCAGTATCTGCACCATCCTACAAAGAAATAGGATAATAAACTTGATGAAAATGATATAAACACAGAAAACTCAAATGAAGAAAGAGCTCAAAAAATCAGCATGAAACAAACCTTTGCCCAATACGAGTTATCTTTAAGTCTCTCATCAGAAAAGACCACCTCATCAACTTTTACTCTTTGAAAATGCTTAACTGTCTTTGGCTGCAACAACACAACTCTAATTGTAAGTCAATTCATCGAATCATGATACTCCTGAACAGAAATATCATGTAACAAAAAGATTTCCATAAAGTAGAACAATAGGAGAGAAAGAAGTGGAGGGAGCAAAAAAATCCACCAGAGGCATGCCGCCTTCAATACAATGAACAGACTACAATAATGCAGAACCAATGTAATTCAGACCAATGCAAAAGTAGTCCAATAACTCAAAATTTTATGTCACTAATTGGTGGATATATTACTTCAAGCAAAGGATTAACACCTTCGATGACCATAAAAATCATAACCATAAAAGAAAAATGAAAGGCTCAAAAGTATGTTTAAAGAGATCTCAAGCTCCGGATACAAATTTCTTCCTCAGAGTCCACAAAGGGAAAAAAATGATATGACAATACAATGACAAAAGTAAGACTAGTGCTTATATATTCTAAAATAAAATATCATCAATTGAGTAAGCCCCAAAGTGAAAGAATAAAAACTTATTCATCCTCAGATTGGTACTTAAAACAAATTCAAAGGTAACTGTTGACTAAATAAATTCATCCATCCATCCTATCATATGTGCATTAATTCCAGAAAACAATGAGAAAATACAGAAAGATTCACCAAAAAGAACTATTTACAACACACACTCCTTATTTCTAAATTCTAATATTCACTAATGACTAATCTTAAGAGATCAGAATAAACATGTTTTACAATATTCAGCTGTCAAAAGGAATCAGATAACATAAAAATCAGAAAATAGTCCACACAGTGTTACTTGGATTGTGGTATGCTTTGGAATATGGTACAAGACGGGTACATAAGGGGGTAGGCTAGTTCAGAACGAAATTCATTTAGAAATGGATTACAATACATATATATTCGTTTGGAAAATAGATCAATTTATTTTGCTAGTCTACAATTAATTTATTTTTCCAACACAATTATTCTAATCCCAAAAGTTGGATTCAGTCTTTCAACAACTTTATATAAAATCCTACATATCTATAACTCCATATAACCCTTACCTTTCACTAAAAACATATAAATCCTTCCTACTGCAACACCAACTCCAACCTTGCTTTTGCAAACTCAGCTATAAATCTTAAAATTCAAACTTGACTTGGCGAAAGAATTTCAGTACTTTTATACTTAAATTGCAGTATGTATGTATGTATGTGTGTGTGTGTATATATATATATATATACACACACACATACATACATACATACTGCAATTTAAGTATAAAAGTACTGAAATATATACATATATATATGTCAGAATCATCTGTTGTAATTGGTTTGTGTAGTTTGCATTTTTTACTGTTCTAGAACAAAAATGTACTACATTTTGAAATGAACGTTTCAAAATGTGGTACACACCTAGTAATAGTAAACGAGGCAACACTGGTAACATTAAATATCTTTAAAGGCTTTGGTTAAGAATTGAATGCAGCTAAAGTAACCTAACCAGATTAGAGCAGTGTTCAAAGTCACCTCAGTTGAAACATTATGATGCTTTTTTACAGTTTTCTGCAAGGATGATATCTCTCCATTTTCTATGACATTCCCATGCGATTGCACATTGATCTGTTCAGAAGAACTCTTCTCGGACTCAACTAAACCAATTTGTATGCTTTGTACTTTCTGAGCTTTTTCTTCAGTTCTGTCAGTGGAATTTAACTTTGTAGATATCTGAGGTTCCTTAGCTCCTTCGGTCTTTCTTCGTTTAGATTCTTCTCTCTTTATATGTCTGGATTCTTCAATATGTTTTTCATCAGCACCATTGACAGCATCTTCTTCAGAAGCCTTTCTTTTCCTTTTCTTGGAAACTTTATTGTCATCATCAATTACATGCTCCTTGGTAACCTTAGGCTCAATCATGTTAGAATCAATATTATCTTTATCATCAACAGGATCAGAAGATGATTTTTCTTTTTTCCTCTTCTTATCCTTGGATTTTTTATCTGTTGCAAAATCAGTTTCTTTTTTGCCCTCTACAGATACTACATTCTTAGTATTTTCTTTAGCTGTTCCAGGCAGTAATTTTGAGGGATGATTTAAATCGTTATCAGTAATATATTCCATATTTGAATTGGATTTCTTCTTTTTGTCCTTATCAACATCAGCAGTCTTGTGCAAAACCTTTTCACCAACTTGTTCTTCTTGTTCAACCAAATTCGAAGTTTTTTTGCTTCTCTTTTTTTCTTTAGATTTTACGGCTATGCCCAGCGAATCATGTGCTGTCTCCATATCATCATTCTTTGAATCAACAGATTTATCACCAGTATACTTACTGCTCTTCTTTTTCTTTCCATTGTCCTCTCCATCTTGCCTAGAGATGTTTTCGGTTTGTAGTTCTGCATATTAATGGAATTACAATATGGAATAACTTTATAATTTATCTTATGAACTATGTTTACCATGAAAGAACACAAAGGAATAAACAATTGAACACACCTTGCACCTTCTCACTCTTGATGTTTTTGCTGACCTGATTACTGCAAAGTACACAATCACAACATGAAAATGTATATGCGAAAAATCAATTAATGCTAAATCAATGAATAGAGAGAGGATGGGAACAAAGCAGATTAAAGACTAGAAAATTGTTCACACTGCTGGCCATTTGTAGGGGTATCCAAAACAAAGCAATAATATCCAGAAGGAGGCCATTAGTACCATGCATAACCTTCACTATTACAAATAGAGCAACAACATAACATATCAGCTAGAACATTAGTATCTTGGGTTTTACATAAGGCTCCAACTCAATTCATAGAAAATATGATTAATCACATAAAACACATTTCTATTAATCAGTTGCCACTGCTAAACATCACAAACAACATTTTCATACTTATTTTCCATATTTGATAATAGCAAAAGAATACTAACATGAATAAATGAAGTGAAGCAATTTCATTCTCCTATATTGAAGACTAATACATTTTAGTGTTCGCAAATAGTAGCAGAAGCAGCAACCCGAAAGCATGTTGTAAAAGAACAACAGTGCCATAAATTTTAGAAAGTTGGATAGCAAGGCGAATACTATACTATAATGGAAGATATGAAAAGAAAGCCATACCTCATTTCCAAAAACTTGGAGAACACCTCTCCCAAATCGAATGAGGAATTCACGAATTCATCTTTCTGCAAAGCCATAAAATAAAATGAAGTGAGCCAAAACAGAAAATGAGAACAAGCCAAATGAAGAGACAAGGAAGGAGAGACAGAGAGTGAGACCTCGACTCCAGCTTCTGATCGAAACTTCTTAAGAGTTTTGGAGAAGCCGCAGGATTGAAGATACTTGGCTATGGAGCGGAAGAGAAGACTTTTCTGGTCTGCACTAAGAGTAAGGGCTCGTTTGGTGTTGATAGCATCATCAGCTTGTTCCATGGTTGGAGGCTTACAAAGCAAGGCGACTTGACGAGGCTTAAATGCTAAGAGGCTAGGGTTTATGTTTACTGTGTCAGGGATCCATGCTTTGGGCATAAATACATACAGACAGAGGAACGGGCAAAGCGAGTATCTATCTTTCTTCTTTCACCGTAAATAAAACAAAACCCTCGAAATAGTGTCCCCAGGGTTTTGTTTTTGAAGGTGGCCTATCCGTAATTTTCACTCTAAATATTGGGCGAATTTTTGAAAATTTTTTCACGTTTTAACGAATGAACACCTCTAATTTTCACCCAAACTAAAATGTTGATTAAGTTGCCATGTCACGATTTATTTAAATAAAAAGTCCGTTTGGTTTAGCTGATAGTTGTTGGCTGTTACGGATAGCTGATAGTTGAATAGACTATTTGTTTGGTAAATTTATAGGTAACTATTTGTGGTTAATATGTGAAATGACCAATAAGAGTATTTAATAAATTTAAATTAATATATTAAATAAATTAAAATATATTAAATATCAATTACAATTAAAATATTGTGGAAATAAAAATTAAATGATTAAATAAAAATCGTCAATAAAAATTTAATTTATTTTTGTATGGCTAAATAATACAAAATTTAAAGCAATACTAATAATACAAAATTAAGAGCAATTTTATCACGAATAATATTCATATGAATTGCTCCATTTCCTGACGGCGTTTCTTCCGCTTGAGTATCATTTGTATTACTAAATGAATCTAGTGGAACAAAATCAGGATTATTATCGAATCGAACAAATGCTGGATCATTAGAAGCTTTTCTTCGAATATAATTATGTAGTGCCATTGATGCTATAACAATATCTCTTTGGGTAGAAAATGGGTAGGCAGGCATTACTTTTAATATTTTCGATCTTGCCTTTCAAACTCCAAAAGTTCTTTCGATACAACTTCTGAGAGAGAAATGTCAACGATTAAAGGTCTCTTTCATTCTTTTGAGTTGACCGCCTCAGGTAAATGATATATTATTCCTTTATAAGGTCCAAGATATCCTTCTGTTTGTTAATATCCAGCATCAACTACGTAATATTTTTCTGCATGGTAAATTTATCTTAGTATTCATAAAATGAATATATAAATTTTTCTATTGTTAAAATATTAAATTAAAAAAATGTAAAGATGACATTTTAGTATATACCAGGAAGTGGTTTAGGAAAATTTAAATTCTTTTTGTGAATCACATATTGAAAAAGTCGTCCATCATGAGCTGTGTCTTCCCACCCAGCTAATACAAAGGTAAATTGCAAATCAAAACTACAAACATCCATAATATTTTGTGTAGGTACCCCTTTTCTACCAATGAATCATATTTGATTTTCATTATCAATACAAGCCGATACATGGGTACCATCAATTGCACCAATGCAATCCTATTTTAAAATAAGAAAAAAAATTATATGTAAAAATTATATTGAAATGCATAATATTAATTAAAATATGCATAATATTACTTAAATTACCTTAAAATAAGGCATGTATCGATCATCATCACGTATTTCACGAGGAACTGTACTGAATGTAGAGTCTTTAGGCTTTATCATATCAATTGAAAATTTAATTATCGCCTTCATTATTTCATGAAAAATTTTACTAATTGTCTCACCTGAATGTTGAAATCTTTCTTGAACGTGCCGATTCAAATCTCCCACAGCTAGCGTATAAAGAAAAATTCCAACCTTTTCTAAAATAGACATTCTACTTGAAGATTTCACTCCATATTTAATTTCTAGATCACGACAAAGATCTATTAATATGTGTTTATCCATTCTAAATAAATTTATACATCGTTTTTCATTTCCTCTCATTACTTCTAATAGCCATATCATTTCTGTTTGAAATGAATCCATGCATGGTTGTTTATAAATACGTTTCAAATAATATTGACATGCAAATTGTACAGAAGATACTGGTTCTTCCAAGACTTGATCATCTTCACCATCATCATCTAAAAATATGTGTAGAGCAATATCCATATCTACGAAAAAAAAAAAAATATTAAAAGGAAATCATATAATATTATAATATGGATATATGATTTATGAAATACACAACCATATCCAATATTTCATATAATCAAAATCTAGATATTTAAATAACTTATTTAGAATATAATAACAATGAAATATTCATAAAAAATTAAAAAAAATAAAAATTTTAAAATAATAAAAAATTATTTAAATATTTTTGCCAAATTATCTATTGTGCTTTCCATGGACCTTTTCTCCATAAATCATAATGAAAATGTAACCATCTCCATTTTGTATCTGCATCTTGGAGCGTATTATATATCTCTCGTTTAGATTTATTGTCAAGTAAAATAGTTGAAAAAAAGAATGAAGGTCACTTGCTTCCTTTATTTGTGGCAAATATAAAACATCTTTCATAACATTTTCAATTGAACAACCTGGATGATCACCTAAAAGATTATGCATAACTGCAGTCTTCTTTTCCATAGTTTCTTTTATTATTATTTTTTAGTTCCTTAACAGTATTGGATACTTGTATAGCACTAGATTCCTTTTTTCCTTTTTCAAATTTTCTTTTTTTTTTTGTTGCATGTTCAGTTGATGTGTCTACCCCTTTGTGTTTCTCAAGAATTGCATGACCATCTGCATCTTTTTCTGAATTCATCATTTCATCTAAACTTCTTTCAAAATCTTCTTCTATATCTTTATTATTTACTATATTGATATAATTATCTAATTCCCTCTAATCATTAGGTAACATTCCACATGAAGCTGCATACGAAAACTCTCATGTAGCAACAGTTTCAAAAAATGTGATTTCATATTTTTCATATAATTATTTGCCAATTCCTTTTTCACAAATCTTAGCAAAATTTGAATTTTTCTAAAACAAATATAAATAATAAATAATCATTATAATAGCAACTAAATAAAGTAATTAATTTTTCCACAATGTTACTATAATTGTATTACTTACTTGGATTTTTTCATTCCACCACTCATGAGAAGCTATAATTGTACCTTTAATTGGATCCTAACCTAATCCAGTTTCCTTTCCTCTTAAATCCTTCCATTGATCTTTCATCCAATACCATTTGTGTTTCAATTGTTCTCTAGTAAATAGCAACCCGACAAGTTTCATCTCACTTTCAACCCATGACCATCCTTTTTCACCCCATCCTCCACCACTTCTCTTTCCAATAGTAGTGCCTCGAGCACAAATTTTAACGAA